>JAGGAQ010005987.1:0-86272 GCA_017657225.1 Termitomyces sp. T69sscA | reverse complement strand
CGCTAGGCGTCGCTAAGAGCTGATGGACATTTTTCTATATAAAAGATTGTGGCCTGTTGTTTACTTACTAGTTCCCCATGTTAGCGCCTCAAGGGTCGCCAACGGCGACCTCGCCTACACTTTACTATATATACTGTACTCATAGCCTACAAAAGAACAAGTTACCTTCACCATCGCCTCTTACGCTTGAGCTTCAGAGCACATTTTGAGCTCATCATCAGTCTATTCTACGCCAAGCGCACTTTTGTACGGTGTCCTTGTCTCGCCGCTGGACCTACGCCAGTGTTCCAGTAACCCCCCTGCCTTGCAACTACGGCAGGCACTCAACCCTTGGCGACTACTACGCTAAGACTCATTTCACCACTTCCCTTACCACCGCACTCTGCTAACCTGTTTCTGGGACCCTGCCCGACTTGCCTCACTTAGCGAGCCCAACGCTACCGGCCTTGTGACTGCCTACCCCGACACCACAAGGTACAATTTTGGGCATCATCATCGTCTCTCTCATGCCCCGGTTTCATTACTTTACTTGCTTCTCTTCTCGTACTCATCTCGTCTCGACTATCTTTCCCGTCTCAACTCGTCTCGTATCTCCAATCTAATCTCGTTGCCTTCTCTTCTCTTTTCCACTCTAAGTTCTCTCGACTCTACGTTCCCGGCTCTCTTCTTTTCGACTTAATCATTTCCCTCTCCCGCTATCTTATCTCGAATCTTTCCCCTTTTGGTTATCCGACTTCCCCAGCTTTGTTTCCACCCCCGGGACTCGCTAAGTCCCCTTGACTGCTTTCCTCTTGATCCCCGGGACTTGCTTGCTCCCGGCGCTCGCTCGTCTTGTTCTCTCGCATTCCCGGGACTCGCACCAACCCCCGGCACTCGTCTTTCCCCCTCCCCGGCACTCGTCTCACCCACCGGCACTTCTGGCACTCCTCTACGCACCTTCCTCTGCCCCGCTTTGGTCTCCTACGCCTCGCGCTACTCCCAGTGCTCTGTGTTCGTGCACGGTGAATTGCCGTAAGGTGGATTTGCCCAGTAGACTGAGCCCCCGAGGTCAGCGGAACCTGACATCAACCTCACCCCATCCTGCGTGGCCCCCGGGTCTCACCCCAAGCCCCAATGCCATGACCCACCACTGGAGCCCAGACCTGAGCCCTGGGGCCTACCTACTGCGTAGTATATAAGTCGTAGAATAGTAAGTAATACGCTAGTCTTGATATTACTGTAGCCCCGTACTGTTTTGTTGTGTTCTCATCTCTATCTTGTTTTCTCGTGCATCCTGGTTACATCATTTCTACTTGTTTCTTTTTCTTATCGTACTCGCCTCGTATCGTCTCCCTGCTTCGTCTCTATTCGTCTTGTACTCTAATCCATTCTACTTTGCTTCTTCTCTCCCTCTCTACTCTAAGTTCTCTTGGCTCTTCTGTCTCCAACTCCTCATCTCAACTTAATCTGTTCCCTCTCCCTTTATCTTATCTTGACCCTTTCCCCTTTTGGCCTGCTTGATTTCCACATCTCTGCTTCCATCCCCAGGACTCGCTAAGTCACCACATCCATTATCTCTTTGAACTCTGGGACTCATTCGCACACTGGCGCTCGCTTGTTCCACCCTCTTGTATCCCCGGGACTTATGCCTTCCCCCAGCACTTGTCCTCCACCCTCCCCGGCACTCGCCCACTCACCCAGCGCTACCGGCACTCCCCAGCACACTCCTCTTGCCCTACTTCGGCCTCCTACGCCTTGCGCCCTACTAGTGCTCTGTGTCCGTGGACATGGTGATCACCACGTAAGGTATTTGCCCAGTGGACTGAGCCTCTGTGGTCAGCAGAACCTGACACTGTTCAGCTGGTTGAAGTTCTGAACCCTACATTCTCTTCATATGGTCAGGCCCATGGCACTAGTGCAGAGGGTTGTGTCATTCCAAGCGTTACTGCACACATAAGTATTTACCACAAGCTAAGTGTGCATCCCATTAATCCACTCATGTTTTGACCCATTCCAAGTTGACGTTCCATGTTCCTGACGTCCTGTTCCAATGTGTTCCCAAAAGTAACCTATGTTCTGACATGTTCCCAAAGAAATGCATGAAATCCTAACCGTGTTCCACTCTGCACCCTTGCATTTGGACTCAGTAGTATAGTTCAAAGGAACATTGATTCTTGCACTGCTTAGCATACATGCTGGCATGGGAGTATGAGTACCTTCACATTTATTAACATGACTCCAAAACTTGTCAGATATGTACTAGTTCTTTGATATCTTGGATTGATCTTGGAACTTGTATATACTATCACTCCCCACATGTTCAGAACAGGAACACATGGAACGTTTGCATTACCTTGAAAGTTAAAAATACGTCGCCCTCAAAATGGGGGCACCGCGGATTGAACGCGGGACCTTCAGAAGCCAAAGAACACAATTAGCAACTTCAGTCTGCTGCTCTCCCAACTGAGCTATGCCCCCTGAAATACTCTATCGCTTCTGCGCCATCATGACGCACTGGATGGAAGACTGGTTCAACTTCGTACCTTTACTTCCCGGAGCTGCAGGATCCGCTCAAACCTGATCGGTCAGGACAAGTTTGCAATGTCATCGTCTATTTCGCGCAGGATCGGGAGCTAATTGTCTTGCAACTTCATCGTTAGATACTACCAACTATCCTCCTATGAACAACCTTCATCACGAAAAGAAACTGAAATCTATTTTTGAGAGACACCAAACCACCAAACTCCACATCTACGACGCATAAACATACCCCGCAATCCCCTCATCACTATACCCACTCCTAATCGCAGACGCCCGCTCCGGCGCACTCGTCGTATAAAAATGGTCCGTCCCACTCGCACTATACAGCCTAAAAAGCGGCACCGTCCTCGGGCAATTCCCATTCGGATAAATATACCCCGCAATACCCTCCGCCGTATACCCCGAATTCTGCGCCGCCGAACGCGCCTCAGACGCACTCGTCGTATAAAAATGGTCCGTCGCGGAAGCGCTGTACAGGCGGAAGAACGGGACGGTGCCGGGCTGCGGGTTCTGGAAGATGTAGCTCGAGATGCCCTCGCGCGTGTACCCGAGCCGCGCCGCCGCCTGGTTCGCCTCGTTGTTGTCGGTGGTGTAGAAGTGGTCAATGATTTGGCTGTTATACAGGCGGTAGAACGGGACGGCGCGGTTGCGGTTGCCGCAGCGCTGGAAGAGGGGTCAGTAGAGGTTTGGTGCGATAGAGAAGAGGTTGCGTACGCGCTGGCGGGCCTCGAGGCCGCTGTCACCCATGTCCGTGGGGATAGCCGAGGCGACGGACAGGAGGGCGGTGACGAAGAGCAGAGGGAATTTCATGGTGATATCGGTGAAGCGACGGAGGCTCCTCCGTCTCTTATAAGCACAGTAAAAGACTCATATGATAAGAGACTACACGTCATTGAAGACGGGACACGCCCAACAAAAGCCGCGAGACTCGCTTGATTGGAGCAGACCACTCCAAAATTCAGAAGACACCCTGAAATGTAGAACTATTACGCAGTTCCGAGACCACACGAGGAACCTTTGTCTCAAAAGAATACATAGGAGAATGAGTCTAAATAAAGTTCGTCGCCGTTCAAATGTGACCAAGCAGAAGTGACCAACGACGTTATGTTAGTCTCAAGGCTGGACATCGGAAACATGACGATAGAATCCTTGAGACGACATACGTCAAGTGCCCAAGCTTGAAAGCATTACGATAGACAGCAACAAGGGAGCCTTCAGATGAGATATCCAGCGACGCCGACAGTCCAAGCCAAGGGAAGAATGACGTACACTGGCAACTCGAAGCCAACTAAGACAAAATCAAACAAACATAGGAGTTCTTTTAAATCTCCAATTATACATCAATCACAATCTATGTCGAAGAAAGACATATTATCGTCCGAAGGAAGAGATACATCTAGCTGAGATAGATAGGTATAGTGATGCGCACGTAGTGTAGGCAATGATATAAATAGATAAGCCCGTACGCACAGCGATCCAATCCAAACCAAGTCCACAGTCCGCAATCCAGAGAGGCCAGCAGATCCAAAAAGAGGAAAGGCATCCCAATCCAAGTAATCCAGAACCACATCATCACACGCACCGTTCCTCAAACAGCACAGGCGCCTGCGACACATCAAACACGGACACCAAACAACACAAGCGCGGGCGCTGGGACGAGCGTCCAGGGCTTTGTCCAAGTCGCATGAGCGCCGAGCACAAAGCCCGCAGGAGAGTGCGCACATACTCAGCCTCTTCTACAGTCTGCGCGATTTCAGCTTCAGTTTCAACTTCCAATGAATGGATGGATTCTATTTATCCCGCCGGCAAGCCACGAGGCAGGGCGGGGGTAAAGTAATAGTCGGTGGTGTTCATGTACTGTAGTGTTAGGTATATATTGGAACTTGCCTCGCAGAGTTGACTTTGATTGGATGACGTATGTGTACTTGGACTCGAACAAACAATTTGAAAAGAATACCTCTTTATTAAATCTCCAATTACACGTATTAAACAACTACAAATAATAATCGAAGAAATACAGACATAGTATAGTATAAAGTAGGAGATACATCTAGCTAAGGTAGGTAGGTATAACGATGCGCAAGTAGTGTACAAATGTACCGAGTCTAGGTGATGTTGTAATTGTAAATAGATAGATCCAGTAAGCAAGGTATCGAGTCTAAACAATGATATAAACAGATATGCATGTATGTAATCCACAAAGATAGGCACAAGTCCATAATCCAGTACGCACGGCAATCCAAGTCCAAGTCCAAGTCCGCAATCCAAGTCCGCAATCCAGAGAGAGAGAGAGAGATCAAGAAGCAGCAGATCCAAAAAGAGAAAAGACTCCCAAGCACACATCCGCACCTCACCGTCTCCCATCACTATTCTACACACCCAATGAGCAAAGCCCACCACACGAGTCAAAAAAAAAAAAAAAGACGCACCATGGCATGATAAAGCGCCAAAAGCACCAGCAGCACACTCACCACGTCCACAGCGGGCTCTGCATCATGCCCACTCTCAACATCAACAGAAGCAGTAACGCGCGCTTCCGCCATAACCGGCGCAGGGACAGGGACAGGTGTCCACGGCTACGACACACCACATCAGTCATGCCACGCAGCAAACCAAGAAAAACAAACATACCACTTCGAGACGCTCACGCTCAAGCTGAAGCTCAAGCTCGAACCGCTCAGCATCAAACACAAACGCGTCCTCATAAACGCGCTGTTCCATTACCGGCGCGGGCACCAGCACCTCAGGCGTCCACGGCTACAACACACCACATCAGCCACGCCCCCACCAGACCAAAATCGAAACATACCACGCCTCCAAAACGCTCAAGCTCGAACCCAAACCGCTCATCATCAAACCCAAACGCGTCCTCATGCACGCGCTGTTCCACGCCCATCTCAGGCGTCCAAGGCGCCTGCGACACATCAGACACGGCCCCAAACAACACAACACGAAAGAAACGTACCGCATCCTCGAGACAATTAAAATCGGGCCCGAACCGCCCGAGGTTGAACGCGTCGGCGACGAGGTCCGCGGTGAACGGCGCGGGGCTTGAGACGAGTGTCCAGGGTTTCGTCTGCGACGCATGAGCACAAAGCCGGGAGGAGACGAGATGGGTGCTCACATAGTCAGTCTCCTCTGTTGACTCCGCGACTTCGACTTTGAGTTCGATCGCGTCGCCAATCTCGGGCTCGGGAGTTTCCTGTGTGGGTTCATACGTCCGTGGGGCGGGTGTGGGTGTGGGTGTGGCGGTGGCGGTGGCGGCGAGAAGGGCATCAGCGACAGACCGCAGCCTATCCTGCGCCTCTTTCTACCTCACCGAATCAGCACCGTCTCATCACAAACAAGCACGCACGCAAGCGCCTCACCTCTGCCGCAGCCACCTCCTCGAGGTTCACAATCTCCACAAAAGGCAGACCCGCACAGTCATCAAACACCACGCCAGAATCACGCACGACTCCCAAATCCGTCACGCGCTCTCCGTCGTCGTCATAGTCCGCCTGCCAGCGCGGGGTCAGTCGCGGCTTCAAAGGGGGGGGGAGGGGGGAGAGGGGGACTCACGAGCGCCACATCAAACGCGCTGAACACGACACGGCCAACGTCGACCGTCAGCGTCATCTTCGGCATCAGCCGCATCTTCAAAGTCGAGGTTAGTATCTCGATCTCACGCAACGCGGGAAAACACACCTCGGAGAACTCGTATTCCCCCTCGTAAGCAGGCACGCGGGGCCGACGCGCAACGACGACAAGCGCCAGCGTCGTCAATAGCATCCCGACGATGGACACTACGACGACGACGGCGACGACGGGGGCAGAGGAGGACGGCGGTGGAGAGGGGACAAAAGCAGGCGTGGCCGCGCTGATATCAGCGGGCCTCCGCACGGCGAGGGCGGTGGGGACCTCCTCGGGCGTGCACATCAAGACGGTGTTGTAGAGGGTGGGGTGCATCCACGCCGGCGAGGTGTGGCGTGGGACGACGGCGCGGGCGGGGGCGGGGGCGCGGGGGCAGGTGAGGGCAAAGTAGAACAAGGCGGGGGATTGGTTGGGGCGCACGGTAGGGACGGTGACGGGGCGCTCCTCGGGGGAGCTGGTCATGACAAAGTAGAATAGGGCGGGGGATTGGTTGGGAAGTACGGGGGGAACGATGACGGGGCGCTCGTCAGGGGAGCATGTCAGCGCAAAGTAGGACAGGGCGGGGGATTGGTCGGGGCGCACGGGGGGGACGATGACGGGGCGCTCCTCAGGGGAGCTGGTCATGGCAAAGTAGAACAAGGCGGGGGATTGATTGGGGCGCACGGGGGGGACGGTGACGGGGCAGTCATCAGGGGAGCAGGTCAGCGCAAAGTAGAACAGGGCGGGGGACTGATCAGGGAGGACAGGGGGGACGCTGACTGGCGCGGGCTCTGGCTCGGGGGTGCCAGGCCCGAGTTGCAGCAGTTGGTTGGTCACATAGACGGCAGTGCCGACTTGCATACCGACAAGGAGACATATCGAGGAAAAGTCGGCGTAAAACCAGAGATCGCCAGATTCGATCTTGGGTCCGAAGCGTCCGAGGGACGCCCAGAGGGCAAGCGACAGAGAAGTTAATTTGGAGAAAAGCATTGAAGCTGTGAGAGGCAGAAACGCGGTCTCGCGTATTTATACTCTGTATCGGTGGCGGTGCAGACGCGTCGCGTTGTACGCGTTTGATCGTGTTTATGCGTCGATTCGATCGTATAAAAGGTGGCGCACTACCATTGACACAATCTACAACTAATAAGGATACACATAGCCAGTGATGCCCTCGCTAACATATCCAGACCTGATCGCAGAGTTGCGCTCGGCCGCAGAGGTGGTGTAGAAATGGTCCGTGCCGCTCGCGCTGTACAGGCGGTACAAGGGCACGCCTCCGCAGTTGTTGTTGGGGTAGATGTATCCCGCGATGCCCTCGGGCGTGTACCCCAAGCCAATCGCCGAGCTGCGCTCCGCGGCGCTGGTGGTGTAAAAGTGGTCCGTGGCAGACGCGCTGTAGAGGCGGTAGAGGGGGACGGTGCCCTGTGCGCGGCCGGGGAAGATGTAGCTGGAGATGCCCTCCCTGCTATACCCGAGCCCGGTGGCGGCCTGTGCCTCGTTTGCGCTGAGGGTGTAAAAGTGGTCTACGGCGGCGCCGTTATAGAGGCGGTAAAAGGGCCGGGCGTTGGCGGGGTTGCCGCAGTTGCCGGGGGCGATCGCCTGACGCGCCTGGGAAAATAAAGTCAGCAGTCGCGGCAAAAACAGCCGCGCGCACCTCGAGCTCGACGGGCCCGGCAGCAGCGGCGGCCACGAGGGCAGATGCAAACAACGCAGCAAACTTCATCGTTGGCAATCGCCCCCGCGCACTGTGCTTTTAAGCAGCGCGCCAATACACATGATAGACAGACTGAGTCGTGCATAGGGGCCGGCATTTCCCGGGTCCGTGCGTGTGTAAGCTGTTCACACGGTTGAACGCAGGAGTGAATCGCAGCCCCCTGCAAGCCCCCGCTGCACCAAAGTCCCCTATCAGCCCGCGCCCGTCCCCCAATCAGATCCCGCAGCGAATCGCCCAGGTAAGCCCGTCCGTCCCTGCCGCCCCCCTCCGCGCTCTCCGCGGGGCCTGCCCCCGCCGCCCCGCGCTCGCTGTCGCCGCCGCCAGCGCCCCCAGCGCGCGTTGTTTGTTTGGCCCCGTCGCGTCCCCGCCGACGCGTCGCCCCGCGTCTCCGCCGCCCCCCGTGCGCGCTCACACCCCCCACAGATGCCCAAAGAGCCCACCGCAAAGCCCAAGGTACGCCCGCGCCATCCATCCCGCCCAGCGCCCCTCACCCCCCGCAGCGCAAGGCCGCCGAGAAGGCCGAAAAGGCCAGCCGCGCAAAGGGCAAAAAGGACCCCAAGGCCCCCAAGCGCGCCCTCTCCGCGTACATGTTCTTCTCCCAAGACTGGCGCGAGCGGATCAAGGCCGAGAACCCCGACGCCGGCTTTGGCGAGGTCGGCAAGCTTCTCGGCGCCAAGTGGAAGGAACTCGATGACGAGGAGAAAAAGGTCCGCGCACTTCTTCCTGATCGGCGTCTCTGATCGCCCCCTAGCCCTATCTCGAACAGGCCGCCAAAGACAAGGCCCGTGCCGAGGAAGAGAAGGCTGCCTACGATGTATGTCTGTCTCGTCTCGCCCCCCCTTTCCCGCTCACACCCCCCAGGGCAAAAAGTCCACCGGCAGCGGCGACGACGACGAGGAGCAGCAAGACGACGCAGAGGACTGATCCAGTCCGTCTGCTACGCCACACCCGTGAATGTGTACACTACTGCCAGCACCCTCTGGCCATATACCCTCTCCCTGTGTGCTGTAGCCTAAGCGCCGGTCTATTCCTTAATGTACATAGCCTTTCATTCGCCTTCGTGTTCCATAGTCTAAATAACATTTACCTTTGTGCCTGTTCCATGGTCTACGTACACTACTGCGGCCCATTCTCCAGAAACTCGTAGCAGTCCTCCGTTGCAGGCGTCAGCTTGGGCACAAGCCGCGCAAGCCGCTCATACACGGTATCATTCTCCACGCGTTTGAAATGCTTCAGCTCCCAGCTCGTCCCCGCCGCCACCTCGTCCCTCCGCCGTTGCCGCTGCTCGTTCTAAAAGACACGTAAACCACACGATCACACCCACACGCCAAGCTCACCTCAATCCTCGACTTTTCGCGGCTCGCAGTCTCGAAATCGCCCTCCCGTATCCCCTTCGCAACCGCCGCCCACAGCCTCCTCGTCTCAAACTCCCCCATCGACCCGTCCGCCTCCCCGCCCAGCGCCGTCACCTCCTTCTTCCTCTCCTCCCCCGCATCATGGAACGCCCCGTCCGCCCGCTGATGCCTCGACCCGCCCTTGACGAGCTTGCTCTTCTCATGCCACGTCCCCTCCACGACATGCTCCTCCGCGCCCGCGCCCCCGCCGCCCATCCCCGGCGCCGGCACGACATGCGCCTTGAACGAGTGCGACTTGCCCGAAAAGTACCCGCGCCCCTTGTACTCGATCGTGCACACGAACCCCCCGCCGACGATATACGTCGTCTCCGTCAGCTCGATATACGGCGAGCCGTACCACAGCCCGTCGATGCGCAGGCGCGGCAGCGTGAGGAGGTACTCGACGCGCGGCCCCGCCGGCGGCGTGTACGTCAGCACCGCGTGCCCGATCTGCTTGACGATGATCGACCCGCCTGCGAGGGAGGGCTGGGAGTGATGCGGACAAGTTTGCAGTCGCACTTACCGCTGAAGCTCGTCTTTTGCGCGTTGTGCCCCGTCAGCCGCAGCCCCTTGGTCTTGTTCTCGATGACGTAGGCGGTTATCGGCGGGTGGTGGGACACCTGCTCGACGAGGAGCGTCGTCTTGCCCTGTCCGGGGTTCGACGCAGGCGCCGGCCACGTGCCGTAGAAAAGCCTAAGCGTGCAAGCAAGCAATCAGACACACAAACGGAAAAAAAAGGCGCTAAAAAAAAAAGCAACAGCCACGTACTCGCCCAACACGGGATTCAAAGGCCTACAACAAAGTAAAGCAATCAGCACCGCGCCGCGCGCGCGCCCAAGCAAAGAGCGCAACGAAACGACCGACTTTTTCTCAGACCCCATGCTCTCGTTGCGGGACGTATACTGGTCCTTCAGCGTGCCCTACAGCAACAACCGCATCAGCCGGAGCACAACGCGCGCGGACGATGCGAGCTCACGATGAACCACTTGAGCACCGCGAGCGCGCGCGCCTCCGCATCGGGCGCATCGGCGATCGCAGCGAAGACGTCGGGGTGTTCGCACCAGTACGCTGCACGCGCGCGCGTCAGCGCGCGGGGAGCGGGACCAAGCAAGCCCTGCGAGCGAGCGAGCGAGGGGACGCACCTGGGAACTCGGTGAGCGAGACGGGCGAGAGGATGAACGGCGGCGCGGTGAGCGACGAGAGGTCGCCCGAGAACGAGGCGATGCTGTTCGTCCCAGCCAACCACCGCCACAGAGACACAGACACAGACACGCCAGCCGAATGGTATCGTCAGCAAACGCGGCGGGGAGGATAGCAGATACGCACGATTTGAGGAACGAGGACCAGGAGCTTCGTTGGGCTGCGGGGACGGCCTGGCGGGGAACGCGGGCGTCAGCGGCGGCGGGCGGGCGGGCGGGGGGGGGACGTACTTCTCCTACGGTCTCGCTCATCGTTGGAATGGACTTGATGGTGGTGGGGCGATGCGGCGATGCGATGATGCCCCTATCTAATCACAGCCATCTTTAAACTCCGGCTCAATTTGGCGATCGTAGGATGAGCGGCTGGCTCTTTATTCGTCATGAAGGTCTTCGGGGCGAATGAGCCAATCAAATTTCAGCAGGAATGGCAGCAAGCACACAGCGCCTCAAAAGGTCTGTTTATTTGAGGCACGGCCGCGAAGATCATCTTCCTCTGTACACGTAACCCTTCCTTAGAATTTTCCCGTCGAACATCGTGAAGAAGACACGATGCTCGCTGTCTATAATCTTTTTAGATGTATGACATGGGCTCGAAACTTTGCAACGCCATAGACTCTGCACATCACACGCGTAGGAATTGTCAAACTGCCGGTGACCACGACTCATTGACGAAACCTGTATTTTCTCCACTAGAGCGTTCCGGGTCTCATAATCGTTCTGTTCAACGACCATCTATTCCCGTTGCATCGTTCTTCTTCGATTTTGATACAATCTGCATGAAACCGGTGGGCTGGTTGTCCGAGATTGATCTAACCTTCATCAATAAAAGAGCAGTAAACCGTTCTATGTCTATCTACGGCTCAAAACTTGCGTAACCTGGAACGTGATACAAATTCTTTGTGGTCTTAAAGCGTGTCAATGGGGAAGCGAACGAATCCCCAAGTTTACGGGTCGCTGAGTAAAGCTATAAGGGTGTGAACCAAGTAAGATCGAAACCCTCCTCACCTTCTCGATGGAAAAAATCATGTAACAAACGATCTATGTATGGATCACGGATGCAAAAATAGAAGAGGAGGTCCACAAAGTATCAACAGCGTGCAAAAACAGAGATCAAGGGACAGACTTATCGATTTTTCGTGACGATGCGGGCATTTACAGAACATAGGAACGAGCGATGGACAATCGGATGCCAGACGTCTTCGAGTGATTTCGCGGGAGGGGACGCGTTCGAATGGGGAGGGGAGGGGGGGCTTGAGGGGATACCAGACACTGCGCTAGAGCAAAAGGAAAAGGTCAGTGTCAGTATCAGTAGCGAATACTCTTAATCCTGGTGCGCCAAGTTGAAACGATGCGTCTTGGGTAACCAGTCTTCAAGGTCCGCATCGAGTCTTGTTGAGGGGGGAGGGGTGGGTTCATCGTAAGTCATCTTGAGGTGGAGGGGTTTCTTGGGCTTGAGGTCGTCTTCGGAGGGGAGGGGGGAGGGGGGTTTGCCAGATGTCTTCCAGTTATTTCGCGCAAGGGGACGCGTTCGGATGGGGGGGGAGGGGGGGGGGCTTAAGGGGATGACAGACACTGCGCTAGAGCAAAAGCAAAAGGTCAATGTCAGTATCAGTAGCGGATACTCTTAATCCTGATGCGCTAAGGTGGAGGAATGCATTTTGGGCGACCGGTCTTCAAGTTTCGCATCGAGCCTTGTCGAGCGGGGAGGAGGTCCTTGAAGTCGTCTTGAGGGGGTGGGGTTTCTTGGGCTTGAAGTCGTCTTCGGAGGGAGGGGGGGTTTACCAGATGTCTTCCAGTGATTTCGCGGAAGTGGACGCGTTCGAATGGGGGGAGGGGGGCTTAAGGGGATGACAGATACTGCGCTAGAGCAAAAGCAAAAAATCAATGTCAGTATCAGTAGCGGATACTCTTGATCCTGATGCGTCAAGTTGAAGCGATACATCAAGGTCCACATCGAGTCTTGTTGAGGGGGGAGGGGGGGTTCTTGAAGTCGTCTTCGGAGGGGGGAGGGGGGGTTCTTGAAGTCGTCTTCGGGAGGGGGGAGGGTTCTTGAAGTCGTCTGCAAGGGGAAATGCAACACTTTAAGGACATCTCCGCGATCTCTACACCTTCATCGCGGCCCGTCGTCCCCTTTCTGCATCTCCTCACACTAGGTAATACTCCAATTGCCGCCAGCGGCAATTACTCCTCATCTTTGTCTTCCATGATCGTGGTCAGAATATGCGGCACGTACCGTCTGGAACGTCCACAATGATAGGGCTTGGGTGACCTCACCGCACAGAAGACATCGTCGACAACGAGCCTCGACCTCGATCTTCTGTCGCGGATAGCGTTCCCCACAAGCCGTGTTATGGTAGACGCCCTTCTCGGTGGGAACTCGTCGCCGAAGGGCACAGGTTCATCGTGCTCTTCTTCACTCTTAGTCAACAGCCCCTCAAGAACCAGGGCAGTGGCAGGGAGATCACTTTGGTCATCAGGCTGCTCCAGACATTCAGCTGCAGGAAAGTAGAACGACTCTTCATGATCCTCATCGGTGATCGCCATGCTGAGGTTGGAATCCGATGCGTCACTAGAGCAATAGTCTGAGAGGTTCCCCGATTTGAGTGTAGCACTGGAACACGAGAGCAGAGAAGAGCAGTCGGTATCGCCCCCTTCCTCTGTTGAGCAACGTATCGTATCCCATGAGATGTCGCCGCTGCAATCTGGCAAATAGGAGGCCCCATTTTCGGTGTTGAACCCGAATATCGACTGCGTTTCGCCGCCTTGGCAAAGTGTGGGCGAGAGCACTCCTACCACGGTTGGTGTATCCTTGTTCCACCACTGGACATTCTTCTCCCGCTGGAGGCAGGTGTGGAATGTCGGCGCGTTGGATATGAGGATAGGGGGCCCGGGAAGCGCAGTTGGATCGTACCAGTGTAGAGGAAGTTCAGAAGACTCGGAGGATTTGCGGATGAGATTGAAGATGGAGAACATTGTGGTCTGATAGTTGTTAATTGTTGGAATAGGTATTGTAGTGTCACAAGAAAGATACTGAGATATCCTAGGGGTTAGACCGCGTTGAATTTAAATTGATCGATGGGAATTCCACGTGATCGTGCCTCCAGTGTCGTGATCATCTTGCTTCTGCACTCAAGACCCACAGTGACCAAGTACTCAACGGTGATAACAGCCTTTACATCGCGTCTATGTAGATGTGCGATGAGATGTATCGTGTATTGTTTCAGTCCGATGGTGTGGCTGATTGAAGCTTCAATTTTCAGCCGCCTTCCTCTCCAACAATTTACTCAAATCTGTTTGTTCCTGTGAAATGTGTCTCTGTCTCGAGGTTCTAGACATAATCGAAATTTATCGACTCCTTTGCATAGGCGCGGTTAAGGACGACACTTACTGTAGGCCGAGAACAACCACCATATCTCTAATACGAAATATTGTGGTGTCTACTTTTACAACTCTTCGGACTTTGTGCATACTGCTTTGACTGTTCCCGGATTCAAAAGGGAAGCCCTTCCTCATAGACTCTACCGGCGTAGAACCTCATGAATGTCTGGCGTCAAACACCTGACACGGAAGGTAATGTCCACAAAGGAAGGAGAGATTCTGCAATCGTTTTGTTTTGCTAGGGTGAAATGTTATGAGCCGCGGCTGTTTCTCCAGTAGACTGAATACTGCATTCCCCGTATGTGTTGGGTATACAAATGAAATGTTGACTTCATCTCTCTTCCCTCAGGAGCGATTCAAACTTGTAAAGCGGAGTATGGTTAACCTCAGCAGCCGAATTTTTGTGAGCAAGGACTTCTAAGATGGCCCAGGTTCGTTTTTGAACAAGATGTGAGATGTAAGGCTGTAAAAAGTGGCATTTATTCATTCCAATCGGAAGAGATATGATCCAGACGCCAATGTCGAGCCTCCCCTAGGATCTGAAGAGTCAAGACTTTTGCTGCTATTCAACGTAATATCATAATTAAATTAGTGTTTTGGCGTGCTAACAATTATATATTGACATAGTCCTCAGGTACCTACTTGGTGAACATCAGTCACGGTAATCCCAAGCTAATTAATGGCTTACGCTACAATATACATATCATCATGACGAGAACGCCTGCCTGCACAGATCGCACTCAAAGTATTCCGCTGGACCTCTTATCTCAAAGGTCCCGTAGCCTCACCTTCCTCGTCTTCACGTCGGCTTTGATAAAACAAGTTGCCTCGCCCCCGCAGTCTTCCTCACCCCCACCTCAACATGCCCTTTGTCGCCCTGACATTACCCAAGCAAAGAGACAAGGTGGTTATGCGTTAGAAAATGTGAGACGGGGGTTCAGAGGAAGGGAGCTGCATAGACACAGGAGCTGCGAATTCACTCTTGCAAGACAAAAAAGACACATACAACTGCCCTGGGCACTCGAATAGCCGGAGGCGAAAGACGCTGGAACGATCGCTTGTACCGCGTGAGCACTGCCCATGTGCTCATACATACTGCGAGAACCGTGTCGCGTGGTACATCCCCGTCCCAGTCTCGCGGGTCCACTGACGATCGATGGCGTATCGTTCCCCATCTGATGATCACAGCTGAAAGTCACCCTCGTAGCGTCGATCTCACGCGGGTGCAAAGCGTTCAACGCGGACGGGGCGTGAAGACCACCATAACCAAGGACGACATAATACGCAGGCCCGCGATCGGCTTGCCGAGTCGAAGAGGCATCTACGGCGATGGCGTGGATCCAGGGAAGCAGGGCCTCAAGGTCGCTCTCTTGGGCGGTAAACGTACATGACATGGTTAGCTGTCGTGGGGACAGAAAATCACAACAACAAATCTGGGACAGCCGATCCAAGAAGACCGCCCGCCTCAGTATAGAATTAGCGCATCATTTATTTTAGTCGCTAATCATGTATCTTGCAATTGTGTAGAATATGACTCATTCACAGAGTTTCAATGGGCGTGAGATATCTAGAAGCGGACAACTCCATCAACGATGAGACTAGTCAAAGGAGGGAGGATTGTTTGATATGGGATCAATAAGACGGATCGTCAGTACAATTCAGTAGTGAAATTTAAGACTTAGATAGAGGCTGCCGCACGATATCTACACCGCTGATCGGAGTCATTTGTCAGACCAACGCCTACTCTTCGACACGCTGTCGCATTTGCAAAGGGTCGACGTTGAATTCGAATAGCCAATCGGATGATCGCCATGATGTGACTGGGAGGGTACTCACCTTGGCCACGTGAAACAACAAGAAAAAAAGTCAACGACCAGTCATGGTCTCCATACCAAATTGTCTTGCAAGCCCGTTTTGAGCATTTATGGAAAGGCTGCGCAAGCTCTTAAATTGACCACGCCCTTCGTCTTAGGCTTTTGATTACCTCCCCCCGCCAATCTGCATCCTGATGTCCGACGAAATAGACGATTGCAGTCTTATACCAGCACCCGAGAATCTCATTCACCTTCGTATCGCGTCTATCTTCATCATCCTCGTCGGCTCGTCCTCAGGCGCACTTTTCCCTGTCCTCGCCAGACGATCGACCTGGCTGCGCGTGCCCAGAGCGGTCTTTGAGTATGTTTACGTTGCTCAAATCCTAAAAAAAAAAGTATAATAAAGTTATTGTGCTAGCTTCGCCAAGTACTTTGGATCAGGTGTCATCGTACGTCCATACTCTGTTTGATACTATGAAATGGCTTAATGAATCCCCAGATCGCAACTGCGTTCATCCATCTACTTTCTCCTGCCCTTGACGAGTTGGGATCCCCATGTCTCGGGGAGGGATGGACCATCTATGTTTGTGCTACACAATCATTCTCATCGGACAACATTATTGACTGTACTATGTTAGCCGTATGCCCTGGCGTTGTGCATGCTTAGCATCTTCAGCATCTTCGTCATCGAATTGATCGCTTTCAGATGGGGAACATCCAAGTTAAAAAGACTTGGCATTGGCTATGGTATGTGTCGAAGTAATTAAGTAATTCTGACCAGCGATCAATAATGACGCCTTGCTTCTCCCAGATCCTCATGGACATGACCGCGGATCCCATGCTGCACATGGTCCAGAGCCTGATGCAGGAAAGCCGGATGTCACTTCGATCCCAGTTCAAAGTAACCATGACAAAGATGCGGACGCGTTCAACTCTGCGGCCCAGATAATCGGTGTCGCAATCCTAGAATTTGGAGTGGTATTGCATAGGTAAGTCAAGTCCCGCCCTCGATGGTCGATAAACGCTTACATTGAGATCAGCATACTTATTGGGCTGACTCTTGCCGTGGATGAGAAATTCAAGATACTCTTCGTGGTTATCATCTTTCACCGTCCGTTTTCCCTGCTCTTACTAGTTGTTGTGACTCTGATGGCATTCTGTTAGAAACATTTGAGGGATTGGGAATTGGCTCGCGATTGGCCCATATGCGATTACCGCCAGAGTATAACTGGGTACCGCTTGCAGGTGCTGTGCTGTACGGTATCACGACTCCAATTGGAATTGCCGTTGGGTTGGGAGTACGGTCAACGTACAATCCCAACAGCACAACAGCACTCATTGTCAGCGGAGTACTGGACGCGCTGAGTTCCGGTATCTTGATGTACACAGGTCTTGTGGAGGTAGTACTTCATCCGTTCATGTGTGTTGTAGAGCCTAATGTTGCGCTATAGCTCCTAGCACACGAATTCCTGTTCAACAAGGAAATGATGGAGACTTCTAACTGGAAACTTGCCTATGCCATTGGTTCAATGGTCGCTGGGTGGGCCCTTATGTCGCTTCTTGGGCGATGGGCATGATTGGCCAAGACGACTATGTGGGCCTGTCAGACCTTTGGGGCATTCGAGTATTGGAATGGTATTTATGGTCATGACCGGAAATTATCCAGAAAAGACTTAATTTAATACCTCGAGAGCATCAAAAGGACGCTGATTTTTTAGACGTTTTGTACTCTAGACGAAGAGGAAATATCGATAATATGGATCTCGATACAAACACAACCAGATTTGCTCCCCCAGAAGGGGATGAAGACTTCGCTACGTACGCCTGCGCCTATCTTGCCAAGTCTGTTGTCGTCAGACGATCTTCATTCCCTCTTGTCCTCTACTACAGCATTCATGATCCACCACCAATATTTACGGTCTTTACAGTTGTTGCCTACATAGCCTGAAAGTCTACATCAACCGTCACCGCGCAGCCACGATTGTTCTGTACGCTAGTCTTTGTTTTCGCTCAATATCTTAAGGTCCTTCATATCACACACTCCATGGACGTTTAACTACGACTACAAGATACATTATTCCATATAAACATGGTACAGTCTCAATGCCATGTTTCTGACAAATTTATCTCTCATTCATGGTATTTGCCGACCAAGATATCATAATGTCCAGGCCTTTTTTGAATTAGTTCGGTATTGGTGAGAAGGAAAGAAAGAAGACACACCGATAAAGTAGTGAAATTGGTTCTGCTTCCTTATCTGTGTCAGATCGGAAAGGCACGAGCCGAACTTTCTGAGAAGTCGGGTTATGATCTTCTCGGCCATCGACATACGCAATGTCAACATTCATCTGGAGAACACGGCAGAGAGCAGATATCTGAACATCGTCTAAAAATATACACCATGAGTGACTGAAAGGCCAAGCCTGACGAGAATCGACCGACCTGCTTCTTTGCCGAGAGGTAACACAAATCTTGCGTTAAAGTCCGCGGGCTCCAAGATTTCCTCTGAATCAGGGACGTCCTGGTTGGTAAGGAAAGGCGCGTAATCATCGGGCGCCAGCTGAATTTGGGCTGCCTAAAACTCTGTCAGAGACCCAATTGTAATAAATATCCAAAGGCCTCACAGTAGCCAATCGCAGATAGTAGACGATAGAATTGGACTCTGAATAACAGACCGTCATAAGTCTGAGTGAATAAAGGCGAGTTATGACATACCATAGAGATCCTGGAAGCTTCTCATGATAACTTCTCTTCTAGTGATTTTTTCGTCTGACCCATGCCGGACGTGTATCAATAACGTATTTAACGCAAAGTAGCTATCTATGTAGGTGGCATGATCAAAGGACAACTGTTCAAACATGTACAACGTTGCATCTAGAACCTTCTTCACGCGGTTGAAGGCTTCGTCACGGTTAGCATCAGCCACATGGAAGAAACGTTCGACGAATGCGAAACCAAAGGCTATGATGCAATCGATTGTAGAAAACCAAGGAGTAAATTAAGAGTCCCTGCTTACCTCTATAGAAACAGTCACCGTCACCTGAATAAAGCGTATGTCAAAACTTTAGTTAAAGTTGACAAAAATGTATTTACCTCTGATTCTTCGGATCGAGTTGTAACCATGCGCTTCGAGCCAATTGATCTGCTCAATAAACGCTGGGTTCTTGTACTCGTCACGGAGCTCGGAGATCTGAACAACTACGTCGACTAAAGGGCGGTTGAGGATGCTCTCGTTGTAAAGAGCCTGCGATATAGATAAGCAGATGTCTGTTGAGGGATCCAATGTCCAAGCATACCAGGTTTCGTTCGTGCACCTCGTCGGCATCTGTACATTCTCAGTTCATCTGTACAAGATAAATAGCATTGGGACGGGACGTACTAATCTTGCTGATATCATCTAAAGTGGTCGATGCATCCTTTTCTGACGATGCGCTCGAGAGTGCTGCAGGAGTCGTGCTTGCAGAGTCATTGTCGAAGGTCTTCAATCCTTCAAGTTGTTGCATTTCCTCTTCAGAGTCCGTGTCATCCCCCAGACCTGTATCTGGAAGATCGGCCGGTTTAGCTTTAGCTGCGGAGAAGTCAGAGGGGCATGGTTGGGCAGGCTGCCACTCACGAACTGCCGGGGGAGGGGTGTTCGACATGAATTGCGTAAGATAACAAGATTTTGACCTAAGGCTTGGTCGTGATTGGAAAGTGGGACTATATGTCACGATGTTTGATTTGCATATTAAATCAGCATTGAAACAAAAGATGCGCCACGATTGGAACAATGCCTTCAAAGAACAAGCGACAGGAATGAACAACTGCGTAGTTGTGGTTACGATTGTACCGAGTTTACAAACATAATATTAATTATAATTACAAAACACAACAAGATGCATAACATAATATTATAACGACAGCTAAAGGGAATAGATAGATGATTGTTACCACAACAATGTTAACACAAGCACTCCCCAATAAAGGAAAAGGAGCGTAACCCACAAATCCGCTTGGATATTAGTTTCCTTTATGATTCATCGGAATCAGAGTCCAAATCTCGTGTTTTCACCCAGTTATCCAACTCTGCGATTATCTTTCTCTGCATTTCCGGAGGTTGTCGGGCACTAAACTCATGAGTCAGAATAGTCAAAAACAAAAGTAATTTAACTGACAAGTCTCGTGCGAAATTAGGAACATCACTAGGTTTATTGATCATTCCAAGTTCCACAAGCGCTTGATGTCTTGATGCCAGTCTGACCAAGTCAAGTGAGACCCAGGATGTTAGATACGAAGCAAATCCACGTACTGTTGCTCGGGGGTCTGCTGAGGTCTATGATGCTGGCGCATCGGCGGCCATAGTGGCTTTGGGGAACCTTTCTCAGGAGATCCGCCCTTCGCAGGTTTTGACTTCAGTCGACGGCGCGTCTTTGAATAAAAAGTCAGCGCAGGTGCCAAGGAAAGAGAAAACAATAGACAGACAAGCAGAGTCTTCTTCGTTCGTTCCTCCTCAATGCGGCTCGGAGCAATGATTTGATCGTTGTGATGACTATACTTGACACCGATAGAACTAAGTGTCTTTTGTATCGCATCCTGTTCACGGTTTTCTGGAGTGGGAAGGGCTAACATGATTTATGAGCACAACGCAGAGCAATTAGAACATGAATTCTTCCACTGTCGTCGAATAACAGAGCTCCTAAACCTTTCATATTCCCCTTGATAATTTAATTAAGTCGATGACTCAGTACCACAAGAGGTAAACTCACTATATCCTCTTTATCCTTCGGTCCTCTTGTTTCAGCATCCCCAAGCCAATCATCGCGACCTGATTTCTCTTGCTTCTTTGATGTGGGACCTCCGCCCATGTTTGCAAGCGCCCAGTCCAGCTCGGCGAGATTTGCCTTCTCAATCTGACAGAGGTCTTCAACATTTCATCGACGATGAGAGAGAAAATTCCATACTGCCATCTTGGTCGAGAGCTTATCTTCGTGAAGTTTAAAAATGTTCTCGATTCCAAAAAGCTCTCCTTTTTTCCCCGTGTCGCCTTGAATACCCTCAAAGTATCTTCATTTTGTTATCATTTGTTCTAGTCAACAAAAGTGCTTCCGTTACCTAGTTTGAACACTGGCTTCATACCCAATGGCCATCTGTTGTTGTTTATAAATTTGTCGCGCGTAAATAAGCTCCTCCACAGAACCAGCGCCTAGCAGTCGGTAAACGGAAACATCGCGCGTTTGACCAAAACGAAACGCCCTAAAATCGAGGTCATATAAATGATGTTCAAGTTGGAAACTTGAAACGTTTGTCTACCTGTCCATAGCCTGGAGATCGTGCGCGGGGTCTCCATCAGAAGTCAACACGGTTGACAAAAAAATCTATCGCGAAAACTTACTCCAGTTAGGGTCTAAGAATATGTTGAGATGAACTGACGATCAAATCACATACACATACCAAATATGACGACTTTATTAGCACCCGTCAGATTTAGGCCGGTCCCTCCAGCGAGCGTCGAAATCAAGAATATGAATACGTCCGGATCATTGTGAAATTGATCAATCATAGGCATACCTAAAGGTAGGAATCGAGATCAGAGTCCATTAGAAGATCTTACAATTCTAATACAGCGGAGTCGACCTACGATCTGATTGCTTCGTAGCCCCGTCTAGCTTGAGGAATCCAAGTCCTTTTAGAAGGACAGAATAAGTAAGCGTATGGCAGATCTGATGATGTTCTACTCACCTCGAGATTTTAGATGAAATTCAAGCATTTCCAACAATTTGACAGATTTCGTAAAAATAAGGACCTTGTTGGTTGGGTCCTTGCGCCACTCCTTCAACAAGATTTCCAATACCTGAAAGCGTCTTCGTCACCACAGGCGGACAGCAACATACAGAAAATGAATTATACCCCCCACTTTCCGCAAAATTTAGGTTGCATCATCGCTGTTCCGTACTTAGGTATATCGCCATCTGGAAATACGAGCTCAGCCAGTGCCCGATTTCGGACAACCTAAAGATATATAAGATTCATCTCATTTCAAAGCACATGATGAAACAACTTGTTCTGGGCTGTCAGTCGGCGCTAGAGAAAAGACGAGATCTCAGTGGCTGTACGAGAACTTGAGGTACCCGAGCCGAAGACGCACATGGTAAGATAAGGGCCAGATGATTAGATAGTTTGATTAGGATCGACATGTATTTAAACACGTCGCCAGGAACAACTGTACCACAGCAATTTTTTCGGCTTATTATGAAGGTCACCAGTCAGTAACATATGACCTCCGGCTCGGAAACGAAGAGGGCTCACCTTTTACGCGAACCACAAGCACATGGGTCGTCTCTGTGGATCAGATTCTGCACGGGGGTCATGCTCAAGATCTGCTTGTATACCGCGATCTGCCTCTGAGTCAGAGGACAAAATACGACTTCATCAGTCTTCTTGGGTAGCTAACATTGGGAGGAATTCGAGCGATCTATAGCCTGTCCAGAAATGGAAACATACTTGGCTTCGAATGATGTCCTTGGTCCTATTCAAAGGTCATGATTAATAGAATCACAAGTGGAAGTCATTCACCTTCGCAGGAAGAATTTCGGTAGCAGTTTGTCTCTCAAAACCAGGGCGACAACCTACCGGGTAGATAGATGTAAATAGCGAGCTCCATTTACGCTATCACAATTTAACTCACAAGGGCTTTTGCACGTTCATCCTCGGATGCACCAGCCGACTGACCCGTTGTCAAAGGCTTCACAATAAACCCATGCCACTGCCTCGCTGTACCAAGACGTCCGGGATTCGTCCAGTCCAGAATCGTCCACATCTCCTTGTATGAGTTCTGAATCGTGGTACCTGTGAGTCCGAATCGTCGCTCGCACGCGAACTGATGGTATGCCACAGTGATCTTTGAAGTGACATTCTTGACACGGTGCACCTCGTCTACAAAAATACACGTCCACGGAAGGGTGTCTAAGATGTCAATGTCCTTCCTTGCCAGATCAAAAGTGGTAAGGACTGTCGAAGTCTGAGAAGAACGAGTCAAAAACTTGTGAAGAAGCGAACGCACCAACATCAAGCCTACCCATTTTGAAGTCATTCAGCACCGGTTCACGTTCTTTTTGGCTGCCGTTGTACATGCCAACCTCAAAATACCCCCACTTTCCGTATTTGATTTAGCTTCAGCGATGCAGTCATTGGAATAAACTCACCGTCTGGAACTCCCGTTGCCAGTTATGCACAACCGTACTAGGAGCAATAATGAGGCACGTCGGCCACGTTTCATCGGCTGGGGGTAACTCTCTTCTCTTCTTCCAGGCATCCTGATCCTGAAGGCGAGATACATGCTTCCTCCGACGGTTCTTGTCGGTTACAATTCCCTTCTTCTGCATGATGGCCGATAGGAATGATATGACCTGTATCGTTTTACCTATTTCGCAGTAAAAATATCGAAATCATGATGATTAGATGGATATTACCCTACAATATTCATTTAATATCGGTATGCGTTTAACAATTGATGAAAAACGTACCAAGCCCATATCATCTCCGAGGAGTCCGCCACGACCTTCAGCGTATTGTCTGTAGAAGAATTGTACACCGTCTCGCTGATAATCACGGAGATACGTATTGATCGCTGCAGGGATCGCGACCTTCTTCTCAGCATCAAGGTACAGGGGTCCGCGAAGCGTTTGGTCTCCTCGGAGTGGAAAGCCTGGCCGAGGCTTGAGACGCTACGAAGAAAAATAAGACAGTTACCGCTTGAATGTGAAATATCATACCAGATCACCGAGTTCATACTCCTCGTCAGATTCCGTCTCTGATCCAGAAGACTCGTCTTGTGTATTTCCTGATGTTGATGCAAGTTCTTCCATGTCCGACTCAGGTTCGGTGACAGACTCTTCCGACACTAGTTAATAGTATTCAGTCATTTCCCGCAAGTGCCCGAGTGCCTGAGGACTCGACCTTGATTTTTATCAGGTAACGGTTTCTTGGAAACTGTTTGTGCCACAACATGAGCAGGGATCAATGGTAATCCATCCTCCGCCTCAGAGTCTGATTCTGGAGAAGCAACGTCAGTGGTACAGAAGAAGTGTACGGATTAGAAAGCAATACATACCTGTTACAGAGTTGTCGTCTTCACTCTGAACATTGATATTAGGTCTTTTGTTCGCAGGATCAGGTGGGGGCGGAATTCGAGGCTCTCTTCTTGTGGCACTAGACAACATTTTTGATGGTACAGGGTTGTCTTCATCACTCTCATCTTCATCTTCATCTTCCTCTCTTTCGTCCCGCATGTCATCCGACTCGTCATCCGAGCATTCCGATTCCGAATGCAAATCCAAATTCTCTTCAGCTAGAGGGCACTACTATGATGATTTACAGGTATATTGAAGTCTGATGTACTCACCAAAATACTGTAGAAGGGGGTTCTGCTCGTTCGAATCAACGCGTCGACGTTGCAGCACTAGCAGATTAATGTCACCAATCATCTCAAACATAGCAGTAACATCCATACTTCGAGCCCTTTTTGAACCACTCCCACCCTTCTGCCGAGCTGTAGGAGCCGTTGATGTACTGCCCCTTTTGCGTTTTTTAACAGGTTCAGGTACATATGTACCTGGGTTAAAGTCCGAGTCTGAGTCAACTTCTGGACCTAGGTCAGTACAAATGCATCAAAGTAACTAAATTTTGAGAAACCGAGGGGGACAGGCGACGATGCGCGATTGCCTGCCAACCGGGTGAATATGAGTAAAACCATGATCAGAAGTCAGCACTCATACGTTGCACATATCCGGAAACTTTCTCTGACTTTGACATATGGATACGTTGTTAATGAAGAGAAGAGACAATGGCAACTTGAAGACACGACTAATAGTAATAATTGATGGCAAGTGGACAACGCGTCAATCACGTGATATGCTTATCCTTTTTGGACTAAAATGATTGACTCAAAGCAGAGCGGACTTGGAGCACGAGTATTGCGTAGGAAAAGAGGATGAGATTGAGAATTTATTGCAACACATGTCTCTCGGCATTCGGACAATCAGACATCCTCCTCAGCACTCCTGCGGGCCAATCTTCGCACCGTCTTCCGATATCCTAAAACAAGTTCAGCGTAAGGTACGACATGCATAGAACCTGCATACCCTCAATATCCGTCCTAACCTGTTTCGCCGCGTCGACATTTGCCGGACTATCGAGGTTGGGCGTGTCGGACGACAGAAGAGATATAACGCTAAGGAGCTGAGAGATCCGCTAGATCAGCGAGAATCGAATATAGTCATGATCTACGTGAACCCACGATAGATTCTACTGTATGCACAGGCATCCATCTCTCTCCAGCATCCTCATAACCATACTGATCATCGCCAGGAGCATGCTGAGAGTAGGGAGAAGATGCGTCAGAGATGCTGAGAAAGTTGGTGCTGTGATCTCGACATACCAGAATAGAAATACAGACGACACCATCTGCATAGACTGAAACGTATGTCAGGACAAAATCTGATTCTGATTCAGAGCGAGTCGCACGTACTGTTTGGATGCCACATTGGGGTTATGAAGCGCATCTTCGGTGGTAACAGAGGAAATTCAGGAGGGAAAGACAAGCGCGCCTTGTAGAAGCCACCTTCGCTGTTATACGCATATGAAGTCTAGAGCGATGCAGTGAAAAACGAGACGTACTAAAGAGTGTCAGCAGGACTGCGAGGGTCAGTGCGCGATCGAGAAAGCAGGCGCAATGCTCACTCACCCGATTATTAGAACCTCCCACTCATAAAGGTTGTCGTCGTCGACGAGACCTATGGAATACAGGATCAACGGAAGGATCAGCCGGAGATGGTGAGGACGACAAGCCTGCAGAAAATCCTTCCACTGGACGTTTCGTTAGTTCCGTCAGCTGGCGACGAAGGAGAAGAGTATTTGAGTTGTTAGGCGTCCCAGGCTTGGACATGTTGTACTTAGATATGATCTCGATGTTAAAGAGATTCACCGGGTGTGTGACTTATTTAAGTATACCGGCTACGCACGTGATGGCCTCACGAAAAACAAGGCCCTTTGTATTTGTCGTCAAGCTCGATTGTCCAGCGGACACCTTGTAAAGAACAAGTGGGAGTATGAGGGGGGAGCCTGATACTTGCGTCCCCCATCGGGCCTCCTCGAACATCGGGTTTATTGTCTCGAGCTTGTTCACCTCTCGATCTATGTCGGATAATTGAAACTGTATTATTCCTCGCCAAATCATTATCCTATTTATTGTCGCCTCAGTGAAGAGGTAATTGTACTCTTTATGTGCTGATGAAATACCTTCTCTCGAAATTCCTTGCATCGTTTACCACAAGCTATCAGTCGGCTGAAGCACAATCGATTTCCTCCAAATTCAAGCTCATGCAAGCTATATGGGCTTGTTCATCTCACTGACACTGCAGACCACTTTGCATGAACGCATGAACATTTGTACTCGTAGTTTGACGCGCAGCCTCATTAGAAACACATGACTTAGATCTATGACCACGTGAGAGTTTTTTCCAGTCTGGTACCAGTCACATAGCTCCCTGACCTCGGCGACTGAAACTCCACGCTTTTTGGTTGTACTTAAGCCAAAATATAGTGGTGTAAACGCTCGACGGCGTCATGGTGGATGAAGATGAAACTGAGCAGTGGGACCAGATCAATAACAAGACGTGGCGAGGACTAGGTCTGACAGATCCAATTAAGAACGTCGAGGTGTGCATGTGCGTTACCGAGTTTTCGCTGGAATCACTGACGTGACCTCTTCCAGGACAAATGGCTGCTACTCCCGGCCTTCCTCAAAGTGAAAGGCCTTGTAAAGCAACACATCGACTCATTCAACTACTTTGTCAATGTGGACATCAAGAACATCGTGAAAGCTAATAACAAAGTCACTTCAGACGTCGACCCTCGTTTCTGGCTGAAATATACGGACATAAACGTTGGATTCCCCGATCGCAATGAAATGTCTTCTATAGACAGGAAAGTCACACCAAACGAATGTCGACTTCGTGATATCACCTATGCTGCGCCCATTATTGTCACTATCCAGTACACGCGTGGGAGGTCCATCGTCCAGCGGAACGTCAATATTGGCAGACTCCCGATCATGCTGAGGAGTAGCAAGTGTGTTTTGACAAACAGATCGGAAGCAGAACTTGCGCGTATGATAGAATGCCCACTCGATCCTGGCGGGTACTTTGTTGTGAAAGGCACGGAAAAGGTTATTCTTGTGCAAGAACAGTTGAGCAAGAATCGTATCATTGTCGAGACAGATTCTGTCAAGGGCATCGTGCAGGCCTCATGTACATCGTGCGTAGATCTTGCAAATTTCATTCAATAGTGTACTATTGTATCTCTAGGTCTACTCATGGTGGTCTGAAATCCAAAACATACGTTGCAACGAAGAAAGGCAAAATTTATCTTCGTCACAATTGCGTTCACGAAGACATACCTATTGCGATCGCGCTCAAGGCACTGGGGATTCAATCCGACAAAGAGATTCTCCTGTTAACCGCAGGCAACACTGAAGCCTATAAAAATGCATTTTCGGCGAACTTGGAAGAAGCAGCTAAACTTGGTGTTTTTACTCGGCAACAAGCTTTAGAATATATTGGAAGCCGCGTAAAGATCAATCGTCGTGTCATGGGTCCTCGACGGCCAGCATGGGAGGAAGCACTGGAGGCCCTTGCCACTATTGTCCTTGCTCACGTCCCTGTCAACGGCCTAGACTTCCGCTCTAAGGCAATTTTTGTTGCCACGATGACTCGTCGGGTCCTTATGGCTATGGATGATGAGAAAATGGTCGACGATCGTGATTATGTAGGAAACAAGCGATTGGAACTGTGCGTATTCATCGTTGGTTTCATCTTATGCAACATTGCCTTAATCACCGTTTATGCGGGCGTAGGGCTGGGCAGCTTCTAGCGCTTCTGTTCGAGGATTTATTCAAAACATACAACACAAACCTCAAGTCGGCCATTGACAAAGTCCTCAAGAAACCTTCAAGGACTAGTGAATTTGATGCTTTCAATACCATGCAATTTCAAGGTGATCACCTGACGGCTGGCTTCGTCCGTGCCATATCAACAGGAAACTGGTCTTTGAAGCGATTCAAGATGGAGCGCGCTGGCGTCACCCATGTTCTGAGTCGGCTGAGCTTTATCTCTGCTCTGGGTATGATGACTCGAATATCTTCTCAGTTCGAGAAGACGAGGAAAGTCAGTGGACCCAGAGCACTACAACCCAGCCAGTGGGGCGTCCTCTGCCCCAGTGACACTCCTGAAGGAGAAGCCTGTGGCCTTGTCAAAAATCTGGCCCTGATGACACACATCACTACTGATGTAGATGAGGAGCCGATCATCCAGCTTGCTTTCATGCTGGGTGTGGAAGGTGCGTTCATAAATCCAGAGTTTCGGTTTTCACGAACATGGTCGCGTTGCAGATATCACATTGGCTACTGGAACAGAGATCTATGGACCCCATACTTATGTGGTCAATGTCAATGGTACTATTATCGGCCTTACAAGATATCCGACGCGGTTCGTGGCGCAATTCAGAAAACTTCGACGTGCTCGACATATGAGCGAATTCGTCAGCGTATATATCAATAACCATCATCATACTGTGCACATCGCCAGCGACGGTGGTCGAATCTGTCGTCCGATGATCATCGTGGAAAATGGGCGCCCAATGGTCACTTCGGAACACATTGCTGTGAGATCGGATTTCCAAGTTTTCTGGGATCCATCAGGTGCTAACTAATTTCTCCATGAAGCTTCTGAAGAAAGGGAATCTCACATTTGATGACTTCCTTCGGAAGGGACTTGTTGAGTACCTTGATGTGAACGAAGAAAATGACACTTATATCGCGCTGTACGAATCTGACATCGTAACTGCCACAACGCATCTAGAGATTGAACCTTTCACGCTACTTGGTGCTGTAGCTGGCCTAATCCCTTATCCACATCACAACCAATCTCCGCGGAATACGTATCAATGTGCCATGGGTAAACAGGCCATTGGGGCCATCGCCTACAACCAGCTCAACAGAATTGACACCCTCCTGTACCTCCTGGTCTATCCTCAACAGCCCATGGTGAAAACAAAAACGATTGAGCTCATTGGCTACAATCGTCTTCCAGCTGGACAAAACGCGACTGTCGCAGTCATGAGTTTTTCCGGATATGATATTGAAGACGCGCTAATATTAAACAAGGTCAATTGCGTTAATGACTTACCCCTCGGAAGTGCATTAACTCCTGGCTTTCCCAGGCTAGTCTTGACCGCGGCTATGGGCGGTGTCAGGTCTTGCGCAAGAATGCGACTCTCATTCGCAAATATCCTAACGGCACGTGAGTACACTGACCCTCTTTCTTTCCGAGCCATCATCGAACTTATCTCTACACAAGGTTTGATCGTCTAGCCGACGCGCCCGTTGACGAGAATGGACAGGTTGCGAAAAAATATGACATCATTCAGATGGATGGCTTGGCAGGTGTAGGGGAACGTGTTGATCCTGGTGATGTCTATGTCAACAAGCAAAGTCCAACCAACGCGACAGACAATACCTTCACTGGCCAAGCCGCGTCCGTGCCTTACAAAAACGCGCCTTTGACTTACAAATCTCCTGTAGCTGGGAACATTGACAAGGTCATGATAAGTGATACTGAAAACGACCAAACTCTCATCAAAGTCCTGATCCGTCAAACACGGAGGCCAGAACTTGGTGACAAGTTCTCATCTAGACATGGACAAAAGGGTGTCTGCGGACTTATTGTCAACCAAGAAGACATGCCTTTCAACGACCGCGGAATTAGTCCGGGTAAGTCGGTACGATGCATCATCGGAATATCTCTAACATGTTGTTGAATCAAAGATACTATCATGAATCCTCATGGGTTCCCTTCCCGCATGACCGTCGGAAAGATGATAGAGCTTTTGGCGGGCAAGGTCTTCATTTTTTTCTTCTTACAAATATGAGTTAGCTAATGAACAGTATCAGGCCGGTGTCCTCAGAGGTACTCTTGAATATGGAACTGCGTTTGGTGGTTCCAAGGTATTTTGTACGCTTTTCTTCCCAAAGGGTTCAGGCTCATCGTTTATACAGGTAGAAGACATGAGTCGCATTCTCATCGAAAATGGATTCAGCTATGCCGGTAAAGACATGTTGACGAGCGGGATTACTGGCGAACCTCTTGAAGCATATGTATATTTCGGGCCGATTTACTATCAGGTACGCACATCATCATGTCAGCCACCAACCAAATCAAACGGTACAATTCTTGCAGAAACTGAGTAAGGAGAAGTACTTGGACATTTACATTGTGGTACCTCTAAATGCTATATTCACAGAACACATGGTGATGGACAAGATGCACGCTCGAGCAAGGTAAGCTTTATGACCCACTAAAAGCCGAAATCTCCCTCGTGACCATCTCTATCTAGAGGGCCCCGGGCAACGCTTACACGTCAACCGACTGAAGGTAGGTCTCGTGAAGGAGGTTTGCGGCTGGGCGAGATGGAACGAGACTGCCTGATTGGCTATGGCGCAACGCAACTTTTACTCGAGCGGTTGATGATCTCATCGGATAAATTTGAAGTGAACGCGTGTGAAGAATGTGGCTTAATGGGTTACAATGGATGGTGCACCTACTGTAAGAGCTCCAAGAAGATGGCCCAGTTGACCATCCCGTATGCGGCGAAATTGTTGTTTCAAGAGGTAGGTGTCCTTAGGTCGTTCGTTCTTGTTCAACCTGACCAATTGTTGGTTCCAGCTCATGGCCATGAACGTTGTGCCCCGACTGGTTCTTGATGACGCATAATGTGTTGTTAGACCTGTCAAGCATTCACCGCCTCTCGACAGAATGCGGGGCATCTAATCACAGGGCCTTTGAATCGCGAGGAACGCGTATCTGGCCATTGCTGTTGTTAGAAAGCCAAGGATGCCTAGACTTTGTACCATTTGCACAAGCACTGTGATGCATTTACTACGGAACTGTACAGATAGCAATAAACTTGATAGGGGTAGGGGTCATGTGACATCATATCAGGACCGAGGTTGTACACAAGGGCTTTCTTTCTTCTTCCTCAGACTCTCTTGCCGTACTTCTAAAATTTATGGCTGGCAGGGGTTCAACAAGTGCAACGGCTCTGCGTCGTCTTATGACTGAGTACAAGCAGTTGACTTCAGGGGGTAAGAAGGAGCTGAAGCCGATATTTCAATACCTCAGCCTGATTTCAGGATTCTGGCAGGCTCGCCCGACGGCATGTTCACTGCCGGTGCAGCACTTCCTTTTCCTGGTCTCTACCTCGAACTTACGCTATCTCACAGGACCTATCTCCGAATCTGACTTCTTCACTTGGGAGGCTCTCATCTGTGGCCCGAAGGACACACCGTTTGTAGGTCTCACAGCCGCAGCACCTGCGTGAAACTCAGGACTAAACTTTACCCAGGAAGGCGGCGTGTTTGCTGCAAAATTGACTTTTGTGCGTTGCGTCATTTGCACTAGGAATCATCAATTCGCTCACCACACCACCAGCCGTCTGACTACCCTCTATCTCCTTTCAAAATGAAATTCGAGCCGCCTTTATTTCACCCGAACAGTGAGAATGTACGACTTGAGTGCCTTGTCAATGCTCATATGAGTTTCTCAGTCTATGCCGATGGCAATGTATGCATTTCAATATTACATACACCCGGAGACGATCCTACGATGTATGAACAAGCCTCTGAACGTTGGAGTCCTGTCCAGAGCATAGAAAAGGTTATTCTTAGTGTTATCTCAATGCTTGCGGGTAAGCCATTGTCCCTGATCGAGCATTTGCTTTAGACCTGATTGTCTACAGAGCCAAACCTCGAAAGCGGCGCCAATATTGATTGCTGCAAGTTGTACCGAGAAAATAGAGCGGAATACGAGAGGATAGTACGAGCATCTATTAAGGAGCAATTAGGACTATGACAGAAGAGTGTTGTTTGAGTATTCTTCCACTGTCTTGATATACTATAAGCATTATTGGTGGGTGATCGTTGAAGTATAGATCAAAGTTGTCGCAATTTGAAAATCCTTCCGTCAACTGGAAGCCCAAAGATATGTCTCTGAATGTACTCGTTTCGAAATAATCCTCTTGGATCGACGGCTTCGATGACTTGCCTGAAGTCGACGAAGCGCGGGTATAATTCGCGAAGCTGATCAGGCTGGAGATAGTGTGCTTTTGCCCAATGAGGCCGGCCGCGATGCTGAGTAACAATCTTTTCGTAACCACTGAAATATCGTCGGTAAGGTACGTTGAATCCATAAGGCCTAAAAACTTCGTAAGAAGGATAAAGACGGGATTCACAACTTCCGAGCTCACTTATATTGCACAATACCAATCCAACATGTCCGTTGTCCATAGCTTGGACTAAGCCATATATCATCTGCAGCAGAGAAACGAATCTCAACCGGTACATGGGGACGTATACCATGAGGATCTTGATTCTCCTTTTCCAGCCAGGTCCGTAGCTCACGAAGGCAGCATTGCGCTTCTTCGAAAGGGATAGCCCACTCAGTTGTGTGTTGTGGATACTAAGTGGCATATTCATAAAGATGTAGATCAGAACGAGAAGCCCTTACCTTGCAATCCACGTTAAATATTCGATGACTGTCGTCGACGCCTACAGTGCGTTCTTTCATCAACCAGCAGGTATAGTGTGATATCCACGCATTAAGAGTCAAGAAGTATCGGGCAAAGAATAAAAATAACTGTGTGAGATGGTATCCCATAAAGGTATGCCACCACCAGCCGCCAACCGGATTTTTCGGCTGGAATGACATATTAACGGCATCGAGATTGGATAAGCTGAAACAAATACCTCTTTCGAACGATCGGAGTAGCTGCAACGTACTATGTTAGAAGCCGGGAACCACCAGAAACGGACATGTTGCGCGGAATAGACAAGTTTATCAAAGCGATGAATGAAGTTATCGAAGGACATAGATTCTTGTATCTCTTTCAACCGAAATGCTGGCTCAACCTCAAGTTGTATGCTGAGTATGAGACCGGTAGCTCCAAGTCCACATATGGTTGCCATGAACAAATCAGGCCGTTCGTTCCTAGAACAGAACGCGCGAGTTCCGTTTGCCAAAAGGAGTGTCAATCCCATGACATGGGTAGAAATTACGCCATACTCGATGCCCGACCCGTGTGTGGCGGTCGTGATAATTCCGGCGAGAGTTTGGTCCGAGATGGAACCAACATTAATCATAGCAAGACCATAGATGCTCAGCTTAGCGTGGAGATCGTGTAGGGTAATACCTCCTTGTGCGACGACGTAACTTTTCTCCACATTTACCTGAACACAGAGAACGTCAACAAGAGATTTCATTAAATGAGCACGATCCATACCTCGAGCAAACGATTCAATTTCGTCGTCCGGAGCATGTACTCGTTCGTGCACGCGAGATCGCTTGGGCTGTGACCGACACCAGCAGCCTTGACAGACTTGCCTTCGCGTCGTGCAAGTTCCAGAACGAGTTCGCATTGAAACTCATTCTCCGGTTCGAATATGGCGAGAGGGGTACAGAAAAAGCTTCGACCCCAATTATTGAAACCGGTAGTGGGCGACGTTATGGGTTGCAGAAGTTGGTATAGGTTCTGAGAGGGAATACTACTGGGAGTTGCGGTCAGTTGGGAGGACATGGCTGACTGTGATATTCAACAAACATTTTTGCGCCTTACTTAAGTACAAGTCGCCTCAAGATCCTGAGCGGGCTCCCCGATCGATCGCGCATGGACGTGAATCCTCGGCGGACTCCGGATACATAGGAAGCTACCATGCCGCCGATGGATCATGGCCAAGCATCATGCCCAACTTTACCCGCCTCGCGTCTGATAGTTAATATGTCCTACAAAAGAGGTTCCGAAGGCCAGCGACTCAAGCTCCAAGGGCATGGCAAAGCAATAACATTCAGTCCATCCGACAAAGCTCATGTGATGTGACACAAACACACCCAAGTAACGACGTTACGCAAGGTCGCGACACTGGCGGAACATTTGTGAGAGACCGAGCATATGGTGCTCCGGGGCAGTCCGACGGCACAAGACAAAATCAATGGTATAAGAGCATGTAACCTGATAGATCCAAAGCATCATAGTTGCTAACTCAGATAATCAAAAGTTACCCTATTCCCAATGTCAGCAGAGTCCTTGCCGTAAAAAGGAAAGAAATACTACCTTCCCCATTCCTGATTGTTAAACATCAAGATACCACGGACTTCAACGCTATCCATCTCTAATCCAAGCTCAAATTCTGATAAAGTTAGCTCAAGTTTCGCAACGAGGTAAATGGCGACCAACCAGTATAGAACCCACCGCTCGGTTGAGATATTGCCGCATTTTGCTGGAATGTGGGAAGAGATGAGAGATTGACAGTCCATTTACACAGTTCGGTTGTTTCCCCTTCATCAGTATATCGCATAATCTTGTCCGTGTCGCTGGTATAAAGCGTAGCGACGAACGTTGAATCTGATGGACAACAAAATGCGGAAAATTTATTCGTGGTCTTGTACAACGAAGACGATGATACATACCTTGATTAGTCTGCGAGTACTTGCTATCAATATCAAAGCGCCAGAATCAGGGTATAATACGGGGGACATGCCAAAAAATACATACCAGAATTTGGTAGTAAGTCGTTGTCTGAAGGACCGTTAGGAAGACAATTACATATTGCAAGGTCAGACCTACCCCTTTCGAGTGATAGCTCCCTTAGATACAAGGTATTGCAACCTTCGAAAGTCCGAACCGTCGAAAGCTTCAGATTTGCAAGAGAAACGTGGTTGAAGGGGTATACCTATTTTCGCAAATGGGAGCACCCGCGTCGTTAGTCTTGATGTACGCGGGTCGCTTCAACCAATCTTCCTGCTCTGCTGGGAGCTTGACCTACTGGGCGGGTAAGCTCTAGAAATGGAGATTTCCAGACATTGCAACCTTCATGATGTACGACCTCGGTGCAATGACGCTGGAAACCAAGGGCCGACGAGCCAAACCATACCGTGCGGCACCACGAAGGGTCGCAGTATCAGCATCAGCGGGCCTTGCTATCACTCGGATTCTAGACGAGAAGCGTTCCTGTGTTCGACTTGTGTGAGAACCAAGTATGATCTTGATCGTCAACCCACTTCTATTCTTTGTTTCAAATATTCACTGCCAGCAAAACCTCCCACGAGGAGTAGAGCATCAATTCTTTGATCGACTTTCTGTGTTTGCTCCTCGATGAGCTGTAATACCTGTTCATGGTAGGAGATTCTCAGAATCCACCATTCAAAAAGGGGAAAAATCAAAACCTCTCCAACAACAGGATCAAAGACTTCTCGGCGCAACAGGCTACCTGGGATTGACAACTGTCCATTGATCAAGCCGACGGACGAATCGTGGGGATCTTCCACGTTGAAGCACGTGAAGTGGAACATGTTATCTACCAGGAAGATGAGATGGCTAAATTTCTGCCTTGACACACGTACGGTCGTCACCAATACCGGCATATGACAGCTTCTCTGTCTCACTGAATGAATGCACTATCGAGCAGTTTAGGTGTGACACTAAGTGAACATGAACGAACCCACTAAAATATGCCAAAGAAGCTGGGTCAAGATGAACTGGATGTTCCGCCAAAAGGGCCTAATCACAGTCTCTCGTAAGAAAAAAATGCCGTATGTTACCAACTTCACCTTGACGAGCTCGTTGAAACGTAGATCAAGAAACAAGCTCCCACAATTCGCCCCTGACCGAGCGCACATCTCAGCAATCTCGAGGTTGGCCATCTGTCCAATGATCTGGAGCCACGAAGAGCAAGGCCGATTAGCACAACTACCCTTTGAGCTGACGCCAATTGGAGAAACACCGACCTTGTATACAGCCTGCGAATCCCGATATATCAAGACACATGGGATCGTAAAGAAGATAAAGATAAAGCATACTAAGTCCACAGTACCGCCTCCCGCGTCTACCACAATGAAATTTTGGGATGGTTTGAGATGATGCAGGTCCGTTAATTGCGCACAATGCACTGCCGCCGCCTCCGGCTCTGTGATAATGCGGAGGCGATCTCGCCAATTTGTGTCTCCGGCATGAGCACTCTGAACAAGACCGGCTGATATCGCAGCGCCACGCATGTATTCACACCCCTTGCCGTCCCAAGCGGCTGGGACCGTCAACCAAACATCAGCTGAAACTGTATATAGTTGCCGATTAACGTTGCTTATTTCGATGGCATCGAAACACATACCCAAATCAGCGACAGCGCCTATCTCACGTGTGATCTGGTCCTTCGCATGTTCCCAAAGGCAGCTGAGAAAGTCTACGATGAGGTCGATAGCCGTCTTACCGGCCTGGTGGACATTGAACGTAAGTGAGAATACCTCATGCATACAATAAAAGATTGGAATACAGACCGGAAGTAAGGGAAGACGAGGGTCAATTGCAGACGGGTCACGCAACGCGTGTGGTTCCAAAAACAACTTGAACCATTCGCATCGTGTTGTTCCAGGCATCGGACTAGCGTTCTTCGCTTCTAGACCCCAGGCTAGGATTCTGCCATGTTCGTCGTATAATAAACACGTTGGTATCTATGTTAACTATTAATCACCGCCGGGAGAAACCGAAGAACGAAATTGTTCACCTTACGGAAGGTCTCCGGGGACCCTGGCCAATGAAGGATCTGTTGCACTTGTCCACCGGCAATTCTAGAAGAGCCATACGCCTGGAAGGACAGTCAGAAAGACCAAATGACAGTCATGGAGATACGGACAACACCGGAGAAGGTTGTTCCTAAACGCAGTCATCAGTCAGACGGAAGACGAACAAGCAGAATAAAGTACCGAAATCAATAGCGATTGACATCTTTCCTTCGTCAGGAGACGGTGATATTGTTTGAGGTGGCGGCAGGGGAGCCATCATGAAAGGCGAACTTGCAGAAATTGTTGAACGATGGTGAGCCGACTCTGGTCGTATTATCTGGTCGTTTACACTCCCACCAAAACCATTTACAGTGTTGAGCAATGAGCCATGAGTATTTACAGACGGCAATGGTGTGGCATAATTTCTAAATTGATCCGTCTGCGCCTGCATAGGTTGCACCCAGGGTGTTACAGCTACTCCACTGTGCATATGTACTGGTGATGGACTAGGTATCGTTGGTTGTTGGAGCTGCGCCTGCTTCTCTAGGCCTGGATAAGGACCTGGCTGCTGGGTAATAATGCCAGGATTGAACTGGGTCACCGTTTGAGTGGGTGCTTTGTCCGCAGGCTCACCACAACACCCCATGGTCAGCACGTTGGACGTTGATGAAAGGGAAGAGAATATTGTTCCGAATGTGGCACGCTCATCACAGCCTTGGTAGAGGGCGCCTGTGCCTGGGTGGCTATGTAATATTTCCACGCATCCGCATAAGCGCCCTCTGGAGCTTGAAGCGCCTTGGACTAGAAGAGATGGATCAGGTCAATTTCGATGCAACACGACTGAAACCAGCTCGTAATCGCATGTTGAGTGAGTTAGACTGGGGTAACACAGTTTGTTCGATACGTGTGATAGGATTTATTTGAAAGATGTGGTTAACCTTCAAAACATTAACTGAAATCCTTCATATGGTGTTCGAGCTCAGAGTCTGATAAAGAAGACATATCGACGTATACAGGATGTGTCTTGAAGTCGCAGACCGTCTTACACAAGACGCGAAACATCCATGTAAATGGATCATTGCTACACAACCTAAGACTGGTACACTTTTGAAAATGTCCCCATTGTGACTAAAAAGAAATTCTGATGATCAGGTCAGGCCGACGCCACCTGAGCGCCGAGAAGACAGACGCCTCCGCCTTCGTAAAGAAAACTCTTGGAGCAATACAGGCGGTGGTCCAGAGTTAAATTTCAAACCCGGACAAATCTTTCAGAAGGTCGTGAGAGATTTTTGGGGGTATACCGGGAGGTGTAAGGGATAAGAAGCTCGGATTAAGCCGTCGTTATGAGCGACTCATATGGAGCCCTTCATATGGAGCCCTTTATCAGTCAACAAGAATACATCGCCCGAAGCTGCAGATAGGAAAGAAGGACTACAAAGATAGTTTCGAACTTCTACTTCGCAGCCTGAATGATGAAAAAAAGAACGAATGGATCGCGAGGTCATTTCCCGCACCTTGTCCAATGTCTGGTAGAATGTTTGTAACTGAGGATACCTCGGATCATGCTTCCTGCATCCTTAGACTGGAAATAATCTCGTGAGAGTGTGCATGCATCAAACAAATGCTACCAATGCGTTTGATCAAGAACCACGCGGAATGGCCAGATCCCTGGAAATGCATAACGAATACCGTGTGATGAGGGTGTCAATATCATGTCGTTTGTGCAACTGGATACTTGTGAAAACTGTCGCTTACGGCGACTTACGCGATGTGAGAACGGAGGTATTAGATCCAGCTGGTGCTACTACTCCATATAGGTTCGGAGAGGGATACACCTTCTGGTCGAGGGAGGGCTGGAACGTATTGTGGTCGGAAACAATAAAGTATGTTGGGTTGAGTTTTCATAACCCAATGGCAGAGTCATACAAACATAAAATCAGCTTTCACAAGTCAAGTCATGAAGCTATCTCGGACTTGGACGCAGAAATTATACAGAGGACTGACAGACTCCAGTGACCAAGTAGACAGATGCGCCGAGTTCCCGGAGACTGAGGATGGATGGTTGTGCCTGGAACATAAACCTTGTTGAATTAGAGCACAGGAATACTGACTGTACTTAAGCTCAAAGTTAAACGTCTGGGTGATTGACTCTGGAGGATATGGATCGTTATAGCTGGGTGGCTCAGCCACCGCCGTAGTCGGGATGGCGGAGTTCAAATTGAAACAGAGTGCCGGTAACTCATAACTCAAAGTTTCCTTTTCATTAAAACACTCAACTCAGTACAGCCAACGTCCCAAACCCCTTTTTCAACGAGGCTCCTCATGGCAGCCACCCAAAGTTCCTCAAAATTAGCGAAGCAGATGGGTGAGATTGCGGCAACATGGATCAAGGACCCATTTCGCCCCAATCTGCAACTGAAGACCTTATGGCAGTCCCTGGCTACCCATCCCAGACTCACCACGCAATCGGTACGAGCTGCACGTGCTCTAAAGGACAACGAGGTGGTTAAGCAGGTGTGCTTCTTCCGCGATCGAATATTCCCCAAAGTCGTGGATACATGTCTTTTCTTAGTATCCTCTCTCAAAAAAGACACTTCACCCCGCGTCATCCCCTGCTCACTATGATCGCCTTGTTGAAGCTTTCGAAAAAAGCGCAAAGGGTATTGGAAGACCGTGGTGGAAGATCTTTTTCGGTATATGGTAGAAGCGCAGTCGAGATCGGTATTGGTTCCATTTCGACATCAAGCTTGTTGAGACTCCATCATTCTGGGGCTCTGAAAGTATTATTATCCTCTTTGTATCACACATCTATTGCTGTCCCGGATTCTTGAGATCCGATTCAACTGACATTTCTCGCAAGATCCCGCAGTTGTAAGTTTAAATTTATTGCAGGTAACATGAATTCTGCTTGTGCCTTACAGAGTTATTCTGTAGTCTGTGAAAGCTTGTCGTTGCAAAAGTACACGTCAACGCCCATCAGGCTTATCAAACCTTGTCGTACAGGCTGACAGGGACAGAATAAATTTTGTTCCTGCCCGATGTATGAAAGGTCCCCATGACTTAATCGTCCAGGATCTCATCTTCGCCTGCTCGGGCCTATGCCGCAAGTCAGGAGAAGTTGTGAGATAAGATGATGAAAACACACCTTTTCAACTAGTTTTCGCCGTTTTTCGCGCAGCCTTTTCTGAACTTTGAGATATTTGCCGAGCGGCGAGTCCTCAACCTTATCTCTTAGCTCCCTGTCCCATGATTCCACCTCCCCCAGCTGCCCTGGGGCGAAAACTACAGATTTTCGCCGCTGTTCGATCCACTTTGCACTCTCTTCTATTCGTTCAAGCAATACCTTGACAGCGTCTTGATCTTTTCCGGAGCTAGAACCTCCTGATCTAGATGCTTTCAATGCTTTTCGGAGGAGAACAACGACAGGTACTACAATCTCAGGAAAAGAGATACTGCCCTGCACCGTCGGGCTAGCGAGCCATTCTGTCAACAAGTACGCCGACTCCTCTAAGACGCCCTCATAATACACACGTGTCCTAACATATTGTTGAGGCGCTCGGATCTGAATCTCGAGGTCAAGCGGGCGCAGCGTGGATGACTTGGGCTTAGACGTCGGAGACAGAACTGACGTAAGGATGGGAACAAGGCAAGGTGAAAGCGGAATGTATATATCCGTGTGTTTGGTTAAATGAAGGAGGGAACGGATGATATGAAGATGGAATGGATACGACCGGCTGGTGGAGATGAGCCTTAGTGTCATGTGTCAGTGATGGACAGGTAGCGATGACAACGGCATAGTGCTCACTTGATAGCACCAAGGCAAACTTGGACGAGTGGATAGATCAGTGGTTTGAGATCACTCTCTTTGTCGTTATCGTTTTCGGCCCGCATCCGAGAATCGCACGCCCGCGCGAGCACGATTGACCAGAAGTCGATACAATGGACATATTGCCAATTATATACCTGTTTGTACGCCTCCTTATGAATGGCGAAACCTCCTCTGAACATTCAGCGCAATGATCAAAGCAGAAAACACGTACTTTTGTCTTGACTTTCATGCTATTCCGCAAATGAATGGCGAGTTGACGGATGTATCCAAAAGCATGCTGGTACGCTGTTGAGTGATCTATGCAGAAAACTTCGGATGCCGAGTTCTTCATCAAGTTAATTGATGGCAACGAATATACATTGGTCGTTTTGGAGGATCGGATTAAAGTTAAATATGTGCCCTGCAAACCAGATGTCCGGAATGATAGAATGGTATTCGATTCAAGAGAGCACATACCTTCAGGACGTGATCCATGATCGACTCGTCAGTCCCGGACGCAAGTCTTCTAATGGCCAGAAATGCGGCAATCCGAATACTATCATGGGAACTTGACCATAATTCGAGGCATTTCTGTAACGCGAGACTTTAACAACCCCTGCCGTCTCAATACCACCATTTACTTGCCTTCAAGTACAGTTTAACAGCTTTGCGGCTATTGACAATATACGGAATCAATTTGGCACTTTCAGTGACAGCAAGCTGGAGGAGTTCGTTGTCGGTAAGTTGTGAGAGGACGTGGATAATATTGTGGAAATATGATAAGATCAACTTTTGGAGCATTTTGAATTTCTGGGTTTGGGTTGGGGGTTTGCTGACAACATGGGCTGAACTTTCAGTAATAGGAGAAAAAACCAGTTACATACAATTTCCCATTAGCCAAAGATTTATAGGGGACATGATACTCCAGCACTACAGGCGTGTACTTCAAAGCGGTGGTAACCAACTTGTTGTAGACTATATGATGTTTAGAAGGATTTCTGACTCGATGTCGATGGTATTAGACTTACCTGACGAGCTGTCGATACTCCACGCAAGTACTTGATCATTCTCGTTAAGGTGCGCAGCTGCTCGAAAAGCAATCAGTAATTTTCGTAATGCTCTCAGGGAGCGTTGCTAACAAGCAAAATTTTGGCGATGAGGGGGGGCACAAGAGCGAGGAAACCGTGAAAGAATATACCTCAAGGAGAGCCTTCTGCCATCGTCGAAGGTGCACTGAAGTCAATGTTGGCGTCTTCCCACCCTCCATGTCAATATTATTGTCTTCGTCGTCGTCGCCACCTAAATCGATATCACCTGTGTCATTAGGGTTGAAGTTGAGCAACTCCTGATCGTTCTCTTGTAAATATTTGAAAAACTCCGGGTCTTTCTCTGCCAGTTTCGACAATTCCATGAGATGATTTTTGCCGTCCTCTAATCACAGAAAATTGAGTGACTACCGCATTCATCGAAGAACTTGCCAACCTTCAAGGTCGTCCACCGAGGCAAACGAAGCGTCGTCGTCAAAGTCATTGTCTTCGTTGGCGTCTTCGTCGTCATGATCGGTGTCATCCTCAGCCATGTCCTGACTGTAACTCAGCAGCTTCAACAAAGTTTAGATGGACTCTCACATTGACATTGTCGGAGTCGTCGTCAGACTCGCCCATGAAGTCTGCATTAAGAAGTTCGTCTACAGACATTCCCTTCTTACTAAACGAGGGATTAACCATAAGTCATACTCCGAAGCTCATCTACACACCTTTTCTTCGCTTTCGCGTTCATAGGTGTTTCAACCTCATCTTTCTCATCTTCAACAACCGCTTGCTCCGATCGTATCTTGTCGCCTTTCGGTCCGCGCTTTCCTTCTAATCTTTTGCGAAACTGCTGGTGCTTATGGCGAGCTTGAATGACTTTCTTCAGTTGTCCGCTGGACGCGAACTTTTTCGTCTGCTTAGACGCTTTTTTGCCCATGTGGAGAGAACCACAACAGTATTACACTCAGGTTCCAATTCAAACAAAAAATTGTGTTACATAAGCTTTCTCGTAATGGACGCGCAATGAAGTATAGAACTTGAGAACAAAGTCCATCAGCAGCATTCAGGTACAAAGAGTGTGGGCGATGAATATCTTGAATGGAGAGAATACAGCATCATCGTACCCGTTGAGTCGTGTAACGAATCCAGAAAGATCAAAACGTAGAACCCGGACCCCACTGACCCATTCCCATCCCTCCGCTGGGCATATTCATCGAATTTATACCCATCCCATTTCCCATTCCACCAACACCTACATTTATCATCGAATCGCCGTCCCATCCGCCTTCGATGCCCATCTGACCCTGATCGCTCCACCCCATCCCGGCACCACTCATTCCAACGTTGAAAACACCACCACCAGTTTCAAAATTACCTGCGCTCATACCCATATGACTCAACATAGGCATTCCCATGCGCCCCATTCCGGCGTTGACGTTCATCCGTGCCATGTTCATGTTCATGTTCCCCAACCCGGGTACACCCATTCCTCCCATTCCACCCATCATAGGATTCCATCCGCCCATCATTTCATTGACGGCTACCCCTCCACTTCCACCCATTCCCATTCCCATCGCATTCATGCCCATGCCCAACAACGGCTGTACCATCATTGAATTCTGTCCAAGGACTTGATTACCGCTAGGTGCTTGGCCGCTCACCAAGCCCATACGATTGTTCCCGTTCGTGTGTCGAGAGCCAGGGACTAATCCTGATGGATTTGAATTACTCGTCTGCCCAGGACGGAAAGGGGACTTCGGACGAAGGGCCTCGATCTCTGATGTCATCGGCACGACAGTCTTGCTTCCGCCTGAGCGCTCTTTGATCGCTTCCTCCCAACTTTCACGATCCCATTTACTCGCAAGACCGCCATCCTCACCATCTACATGGATTGTTCCCCGTGCATCACCGCCCGTGGGAAGGCGTTCATATTGGCCATCGGCCATAACAGTAACCCATCCACGACGGAGGGAAGATGGCCGACCAAAAATTTCAAGCCGACGGAGTCCAAGACAGAAATTTTCCACAAGAGTATACATCTCAGGGGGCTTCCTTGTCGGATCCATAGGATCTCCAGGCCAGAATATTACGTCCGTGTCTATTGTAATTACTCAAAAAGACCTGAGAAATTGACATATGCGATTGTACGAACCAACATTACAATGGACAAACCAACTATCCGTTGATCGACGAACTGTCCCTCGGATTCCAATGAGGCAATGTTGTTTGGTTCGAGTGAGTAGCGATGTAGTCGGGGGATCCGTCTTTCAGAGGATATCAGAAGGAACGGTGGGAGGGCCGAGGACGGCGAATGACGTACTCCAGGACCCTTGTTACTCATATTGTTCGTTTTGACCCAAACAACATCCTCACATCGTCTGTAACCCCATTTTGCAAGTACCTCTCGTCCCCTCTCCAGGCCATCACCAGCCCCGCTGCCGACCCACAGAAAAACAAAACTGGGGTCACTGGCAAGACTAGGTATCGGAAGGTCTTGGAGATGGTCCCACGTGAAAGAAGAAGAGAATGGTGGATCTAGAACGATGACGTCGAATTTGCAAGGATGCAAGGAGAGAAATTCTGAGTGTGGGAGGTAATATGGCGGAAGAGAAGCACTTGCGACTGCCGCCTTCTTCAAGTTGAGGAGGCGTTGCTGCTTGGGATACCTGGCATGAGAATGAAAACGATAGCATGGATGGACCGCAATCTACTCACTCTTCAAATCGATGTTCTGGTTCCGCACCCAAAACCCAATTTTGTGGCCATTCACCGGCGTCCACATATCGTTGAGAATAGTCATTACGAATAGTCTCTTCTTCTGGCACATAATTCGCGTATCGTGCTACTCTGGCCCGTTTGGCAGGTGGTAGATCCTGTCGCTGAAGCTCTCTAGATGCAGCTTCCGGTGTTGGAAGAGGCGAATCATCTGATGTCGGAGACGGTGGGGGTGAAGGTACAAGAGGAATATTAAGCAATTCTTGGGGAGGTGAGCGAAGCCGCTGCAGCTGTCGACGATAGTCTTGCTGGTTAAATCGTATATTCGTAATGAGAGCACTATGTGATGCAAGTAACTCATTCGCAGAGCTGATGACTTCCATTGTCTTCGCAGTGATAGACATTGCTAATCGACTCGTTTCAAATTCGAAGAGATAGATGTGTTCACAATTGCGTTTGTTTACTGGTCACTGCAAGAAACAGTCCATTTTTCTTTCTTTCTGTGGAATATGGTTTTATAAACGAGGAAAACAACATTGACAGCGGGTAACGCCTACAAAGAAGTCTTGAACCGGGTCGTTAGATGAAGACGTTGGTGTGCAACAGACAGCTTACGAGCGTCTACATAGTCGTAAACAAGATGAAACTCGGAATTTGTGCGGAGATTTGTATATATTATACTTGAAAGGATCATCGTGCCGTCGCCGGCATATGGATTGTTTTAGGCATGGAGCGTGGCACCAACTCAAATCGTCCCCATATCGGTATTAAATGACTTATGGCAGTGCAAAACTTTGCTGAACGGTTCTTCCATCTTCGCGACCCCGCCAATTGAATGACAAAACAACACTGATCAACCGGGATCTCAGCGTTGAAGTTATATTGGCTACTGTCTAAAGTATTTCCTGGATGCCAATTGGAGCATTCTCTGCTTCGTAACAGAAGATTCATGCAAGGTAAAACATATGATGCCTTGGGAAGTGATAAAGAGGCAATTTCAGGTTCGTAGAACCCTCACCCCATCTTACACATAGGACGCTTTGGAATCCTCCTAGACTTGTTTTGCCTGACTTGTGCCGTCTGAACTATTTTATGTTGGAACAACAGTATTGTGACTACTCAAGATTCTTCCTCAAGTATGTTTCTGATAAAGGTAAGTGAGCAAACCACTTATGCCTCGAAGTCTCTGGATATCTTCACGTTTCCTATAAACCGCGTCTGTTATCTACTAAATCTAGATCCGTGTTTCTCAGCAAATTAGGGACACCTGCTTGTACAGAACTGGACTCATGACGCGCGTGTAGTACTGCTTCTTCTTCTTCAAGAGGCCGCTCTTTAAGACAAATACTGATGTCTAAACTCGGAATGACTCATCAAATGATCGTTGCAATCTTTTAATCCTACCCAATTTTGACATCTGCAGAAAAGAGACTCATATGTTAGAGGATGGGGATCTCTCCCTAGAGACGATTTTCTCGGTAAGTTTCAATCACAAAATTGTCATAGCTTTACGCGTTATGCAAGCACAATGGACCAAGAAGAGCTACCTTCTCCTCTTTCAGATTCACTATGAATCATTCCCTGGTATATTCGGAATTTTCCGCGTGTTGTTGTATGTAAGTCACTAAACTTGACCTTTGTGCAAGTCAGACTGAAGCTGATACGTTCCACAAATTGAACCTGAGATATAAGGGTCAGATTGAGCTGATTGTGTATGAAATATCTCTATGAACAGTTAAAAAGCGTCTAGGGCTGTGAGCAAAGAAGTTTCTTGAACTTGAGCAATGCAGTGACTATTGACCCTTGCACAAAAGGGGTGACCAAGCCGTGAGAACGAACCTCCGCGTATAACGAAGTCATTCGTACAACTAACCTCGCTCGTTTGCGTGAGGTAATCTTTTTTCCCTATGTTCTCGACTTTCCTGACGCGTTAGAAAGTTTTTCATACGTTGCGCGGGCCATTTTTTCTGACCTTAAACATCATACTTAACCCATGCCACGACACCGTCACGTAAAGGATGCGTGCAGAGCTTATTATCCTCGTGTTAGACGGCCATCTAGATATTGCGCAGGTCTCGAAAACCTATCAGATGTGACAAGTTGCTCAAATGAAACAGATGTTGTCGATGTTCAATCGGAATTGCTGTCCAGTGATCCTTCAAGCTACACTCGTAGTGAACAAAAAGACAACCGAGAGAGCGCCTCAACGACAGCAACACCTATTACTATAAGGGGGATAACGTTCCGCCCGACTGTCGTTTTTGATACATTCTGGCGATTTGCAGCCGAAAGAAAGGCCATTGATGACCGGAGGCGTGCTGGAATGCCTCAGCCGTGAGTCACTCTCATCACTTTTTGGCATATATACATCAAATCTCACATGTCTGCCCCAACCAGGTGGTCCGACGATCCAATTTTTCGAAAATATGCATTTTGCAATACCTTTCGTGTACTGGACAAACTCTCACAGTACCTCATCCGCGAGGTCATCGAAAAAGGGCCGCAGGAGCTACGAGAGGTTATTTTCCGCGTCATTCTGTTCAATCTTTTCACAAAGAAGGAGACTTGGGAACTTCTGGTTGATCAGTTGGGTCCACTCACGTGGGCGCGTTATAGGCGTGAGGACTATAACCGGGTCCTCAGCAAGGCCAAAAAATCGGGAATGTCACTGTATACCGGTGCCTTCCAGAAACCAGCACCTAAGTTCGAATTCAAAGAATCACACCTCAACCATCTCTGCCTCCTTGAAGTCTTAATGGAAGCCAACCTCCCTGCTAGATTCCAGAATGCGAATTATTTGGCAGAAGTGTACGACTACCTCCTGTCCTTTCCAAGCATGGGGGAGTTCTCGACGTATCAACTTGTGCTTAACCTGACCTACACGAACGCACTCAACTTTTCAGGCATGGACTTCGTCATCGCTGGACCTGGAGCATCTTCGGGCCTCGGAAAAATGTTTGGTCGGCAGAAACTGAAGACAGCCAAGGAGACCCACCCAGACATTGAGGAGGAGCTCATCAGATGGCTAGCCATGAATCAACATGCTCAGTTCACGCGATTAGGTCTTGAATTCTCTGGTCTTGGCCCAAAGCATTTTCCAATGGACCTGGTCGATGTGGAACACACACTCTGCGAGGTTGACAAATACGCACGAAAGGCCCACCCCTCTGTCAAAGGCAAGCGACTGGAAATACGTGCCGTTTTCAATCCCACCACAATCATATTCCCGCCGGTAGTACTGCCCAAGGCTTGGGACTCTCCGCAAAGGAAAATTGTGCGGATCTGGCCTGGATCTCGCCCCACCAAGTCAATACGGTATGTAGTTTCCAAGATTACGGCCCATCGCCAAGGAAAGGATGGGCGAGAGTTCAGAGTTTCGTGGTTTGGTTATTCCAAGGAGGATGATACCTGGGAAGCAGAGGGACATATGAGGGAGGATGCGCCCGCCGCAGTCAAAGAATATCTCGCCTCCATTCAACGTTGACGTTACATAGAATCGTCGAAAAACAATGTTATCAATCGCTAGTGTACCATACACATCTCTAATGTATATAATGTATATGTAATTTGTCGAATACTTTGAGTGTATGAATCGGATTTTGTTTTGCTTTTGTTTACGCGCCTTCTCGTAGGCACGCGTCTTTCTCTCAATCCAACGTTCTTCTACGAGATACGGTACTTTCGGCCTGGTTTGTCCGGACAACAGTTCCAAGGACCATGCAATCAATTTCAAGGCTCAGGGAGCTATTGGTCAAAGTACTTGACACCGGACTGCTCGAACATGGTGAACAAGAGCTCTTTGACGAGCTAATGGTTCAAAAACCACGTCTGTTACGACTTTTTAACGTTGGGCCGAGGAATGCTGCCGAGCAAAAAGAGATTGAGTCTGGTACGTGCCTTACAGTCTTTCCTCGAATCTCACAGACTTTCAAGCAGGCAAAACGATCATAAACGGCAAACATGTCGCCGTGAACACGGATTTCGCGCGTCAGAGCATATTCCTCTCTCAACAACTTGACTGCTCAGAGAGATACGTGGCTGAAGTCCTCTACAATGTCATGCTGGAGAATCCCAACATCGACACTCTCCACTGTCTAGAAGTTTCCATCGCCTACTTTCACCAAAGGCGCCGCGATCTAGTCGACTGCATCGATCTCCTTATTCAAGCCGTCCAAGTAGCTGCAGGGCCGAACCCGACTGCGACGATCCTGAATGTCTCTGAATTTGTCACAAATCAACTCATATACGGCATAAAGCAGGGAGACGATCTCTGGGGTATCCGGATATTTCGAGAAATTGATAGCCTGGATGCTGTCCTTCTGAAAGCTGATAACGCAAGGAAGAGTGCGGGTAGTTTGACAGTCCTTGCTACAGGCCAACCAGGTGCACCCTTGATTTCATCTTGGCCATTTCTTGCGAAAAATTGATCATCGTGCACTAGGGAGTGTGACAGTTTTGGGGTCTGATCTTCTCGATTCTCGTTATGAGTCACTTAAATACGAGAGGCGTATTTTGGCCACTGCTTTCTCTGGAATGGCCCGTCTTGGTGTCCTTTCCCCGAACGAAGTCAAACTAACAGTTGATTGGTTGGCCCGAAACCCGAATCACCCCATGTCGTTCTATATGCTCACCACCTCTTTGAACGCCCTCGACTCGGCGGACCCGAAATCCTTGGAATGGACACGCCGTAAATTAACAGTGACGAACAATGTTCTCACTGACTATATGAGTAAGGCTCTTGGTTCTTCCCCTCCTCAAGCATGGAGAGATCTCGGCTTGAAATCAGTAATCCTGCTGAAATGGACGTTATGCCAGACCGAGGCGAGACACCGTGACCATACCCTCGAGAATCGAGTTGGCTTCCGCACTGAGGAACTTGAAGCCCAAGTGAAGAGTGCTGTCGAAGGTGACGCATTTGGCTACCTCGCCCTTGCTGTTCTACAAATCCAAGGAAAACACAGTGCTACATCATTCTCCTCTCTTTCCAACACTCTGTCCCTTAGCGTCGAGCAACAAGATCATCGCACTGTACCTCCAGACGACTTCAATGTAACCATTTTGTATGCCTTTGAAAGCCTCGTGCGCCTCCTCATCACCCACGCGTCCTCCGAAATTCGTAAAATCAAGGCTAAGCAGGAAGACCTTGCGAGCGCCCGAACTGACCGGAGGTTTGCTGCTAGTGTTGTCCCGTCGCAACAAGACGGACCTGTGCCTCGTAACGACATCGCCGTGCTTTTTTCATTTGTTGGCCTTTTGTATTCAGTCCTTCCTCCCGAACGTGCACTTCAGTTTTGGGGTTCAGGGCCACAGACTGATACGCAGCAATCATATCTAGAATATGTTGAGAGTACGGCTGGGAGGCTCCCGTCCTTCTTGCAATGGGCAGTATGGTCACCCGGAAATGATGTAACAATGCTGACAGCGCTGTATGATATGTTGGGCGGTCTGGCGAATGGTCAACAATGCAGCGAGCTCGCGTATAACTTCATGGCTCGTGGAACGGGAGAAGTCATTCCAGGTAGCACATTACCGTCGTCCTCTTCGACAGCAGCATCGGTATCTTGGGCCGGAATCTTTGATAGACTGGATAGCTGGGTAAATACTGCAAATGCTAAACCACACCAGCAGCAGCAACACCAACACCAACACCTTGGCCTGGGATCGACGCTGGGGCATCATTTATCGCACTCCCGTATGTTACCTCAACAGCAAATGCCATTCAGTCCGAAGGAGGGTGTGTTTGCGCAGTCGTTCCTGTACCTCCTATCCACCGTCGTTACCCATTCCGTGGCCGTGCGAATAGCCATAGCGGGACATGTACAATTCTGTGCCATCCCAACTCTCGTGGCTCTCATACCCTTGGGAATTCCATTAGAGCTGAAAGGAGCGGTATTCGAGACTCTTTCAGCTTTCTGCAAGCCTGGAGCTGGCGTCAACGGTATAGAAATATGCAAAGCCCTGTGGACGCTCATGGAGAAACATGAAGTCATCAATGTCCGTATCACGCAGGCAGGACCCTTCGGAACGTCGCTGCCTGTGAAAGGCGTCGAAGCTGAACTAATGGAAATTGAAGCTGTTCACCGACAGTATCCATCAACCATTCCCTTCTTGACGCTTCTCGCCACTCTGATACACACTCCTAAACGAATACCTTTGAAAGATCGTGTGACGGATACTCAGCCTGTGAACACGATTCCTGAAACCCTGGGACAACCCTATCGCTTGCCGGGTATTGGGCCGTTCACTGCTTTTGTCATCGACAATGTATTCGAAAACATTCCCAACCGAGAGTACTCTCGCCCTTCCGACCGATGGCAAATCAACGACCTCTGTTTATGTTTCATTGAACGAGCGTTGGCTAGTTTTGATCTTGAATCATTGGTCAACAATCATCAAGGTCTACCAGCGAAACCTGAAACTCTGGTTCCTCTGTTAATTCATCCTGGTTATGATGTGATGAAACGCCTCCTTACGCGCACGCCACTGCAAGCCCGCATCTTGTCATATATTGTCGAGGGTGTGAAAGGTTTCGATGGAGGCTTTGCAGATGATGAACCGTTCTTCCGTTCAACAATCACTCGAGTCCTCCGGATTGTACACCGTATCTTGGAATGTCAAGATATCTTCCTTGACGTTCTCGTTCCTCTCCTCGCCGAAATAGACAGTACCCCAATTGTCGGGCCAGTCAACCCTCGCTCTTATTACAGCAGATTTGATCAAGAGTTGTCGTTTGGCTCTCAGTATATCCCGGCACTTGCAGCATACATCACTTTCCCGAACTACTCAGAACTCGTTCTCTACTCCATGAAAATCCTTTCTGCCCTCTCGACCTCCTTGTCTTCGACGAATTTGGCAACCTTGTTGGATCGTAGCAGTGAATCAGAGAGAATACTGGCAGGGTTCGTTGATGCATTGAGCACCCAATCCTTTGAAGAGATTGCGAGTGCTGAAACTGCTGTTGATGAAAATACCGGAGCCGGAGCCCCAGATGTTGACAAGCTCCCGGACCTCACACAGGCCATCAGACTTGCAGCTCTTGACCTTTTAATACAAGAGACGGAATCCAACCGTCCCTACCCAAATATATCTCATTTCTTGCTTTTTGGGACGGCAAAGGGCGAGCAACAAATTCAAGATCCCCATGCGCTGGGAGCACGTCGGACGAGCATTCACGTTCTTCTTGACTTGCTCAATGCAGGTGTCCCGCGCCTCAAGGGTAAAGGCAAAGAGCGTGAACAGGAATACATGACGCCCCTCTTTATCACGTCGCCTGAGCTGGCGGAAAAGTGCTATCGAGTGGTGTACCAACTCTGTACCCACTCACGAACGTCTGACTTTACTACAAGATACCTCCGTACACGGGAAGATTTCTTTGCACGCCAGCTGGCCAACGTACCTTCCCAAGTTCCACAGACAATTCGACAGCCATACATACAGGTTCAGTATAACGACGGCGCTCGTGTTATCACCACAGTTTCCTCGTTCGGCTCCTTCCTTCGTCTGCGTTCCTGCATTTTTGACCTTGCCGCACTCGATCTTCATATCTTGACAAATAAAGGACATCTGAAAGGAGTCTCAGAGCTTCTTGAGATTCTTTTTGGCAATCCCTCTGACCTTGAACCCGAGAACGAGCCATATCATCAGTTTCGAGAGATAGGCCAATCTCACCTACGCATCATCGAGTTCCTTCAATCATTGATGTTTGACTGGTCGGACAGCTTGCAGGTCGAACCCCTCGATCTTCAGTTCCTCGGTCAACTCAATATTCACTCGTGTGTACGTGCAAATCTCGCGGGTTGCGAAATCATAGATCGAACGGCACTTTTGTCACTCTTGACTACCGCCAAGCGCGCGGTCCATGCTCAAGGTATCATTGTAACGATCGCGCATGCGGAGCAACTACAGCGTGAGGCTGCCTATATTCTGGAAAGCTGTGTTGTTGAGAATCATCGTCGAGAGATCTCACATTCAGTGGCCAAAAGTTATGAAGCATGGAGGCGTCTGCTGGATTTAACCTTGACAAAGTGCTTCGATCGCCTACCACACGAACGACGAGAGAATATGCTATTTGACCTCCTACACGTTCTTCCTTCTGCTATCCGATCCCCGGAAATCGAGGAACCCACAGCGGTGCTGTTATCTGAAGCTGTCTTATCATCTATCACTAAGTTACGTGACGACAGACGCCAACAACTCATCGCTCAGTCGGCGGACGGCAATCCTGAGTCTGGTTCCCTGCCCGCAGAGCGTTTGTTTTCCATTCTTCGCAACATCCTTGAATGCATTACGGAAAACAATCGCGTGGAGCTTGTCCGAGGGAATCTCTATGCCGCCATGATAAACTATGTGCACTTGTTATCGTCACCGAGTCATGACGAACGCTCTGCACTTTCGATGGGAAGGGCGAAGCTTTCTTTGTCTTTGACTTCATCCAAGACCCGCGAGAACTATTTCGATGGAAGCCAGTCCAACATCTCACTCTATCGGGTTTCAATTGCACAAAGTTTCAGTGCCTTACAAGCAGGAAGTTTAGAAGCATTGAAAAGTGGAATGGAACGCTTGATCTCAATAATCGCTCGAGATGCTATTGATGGAACAGAAGTATGGAAGACTGTGGCATTTATGCTTCTGGATGCTATTGTCGAACTCTCAGGGGCAGAGAAACTGCATATGGTTACAGCGGTCCTAACCAAACATGGGATACTGGCGAATTTTGTGCAGGGGCTGAAGGAATCTGATTCACGTTTGCTATCGGTATTGAAACCCGATCCAGGTTCGTGATTCCATGAGCATTTTGGATTGATCTCATCTTTTGTAGATGATCTGAATCCACTTTATGTTTATGAAGCAAAAATGTCCTTCTTCATTCGAATGGCGCAGACGCGTGCGGGAGCAGAACGGCTGCTAGAAGCACAGGTGGTACCCGTCCTAACCCGGTGTGACTTCCTCGATGCGCGACCCGAGGCAGATCAATCTTTCATGGGTAAGTTCCTATTGCTCATTCTCGAAGTGTTGCCGACGTTGGACGTTAGATCGAGACTCTTTTTTGCCGTCTGCAATTCAACGTTATCATCAACTTCTCATGCCGGCGCTTCAGCTCATCGATGCTTTGCTTGCAACTCTAGGAAACAAGCATGGCACTATTGTAAACCAGGTATTACAGAGTTTTATTACTTTTGTTCGACTAGGATGTAAATGGCTTACGTCTTTCAGGCTTTGGACCTCCTGAATAGTCATAGTGCAACTTTCACAATTCTCCTCAAGAATGATGCGGATTATGTGCCACTGGCATTCCTGGAGGAGATCCATCTCCTGGTCACACTCTCATCTAATGTCCTTCAGATTGTTCCAAAGTCTGAAATGGTGCGTTATTAGGTGGTATATTTGAATATCACTCTTACAGTTTTGCTCAGTTGTCCAGCAATTCTGGCTTTGGTGCTATTCATGCCGCAATCCTCACCCTCGCTGCACGATCCCTTGGGAGTGGGAAATGTTTTGCTCACGTCCTACCACAAACTGATGTCGAAGCACAATCAGCAAAGGAACATGCATTTGGTATGTTGTCTTATTTTGTGAATTTTGTTTCCTAAAACTACTCTAGGATACGGTGCTTTGACCAAATATGATGTCAAAGTTCGACAGCGGGAACTGTTCTTGAGGAAGAGTATAATCGTTTACATTGGCGCCGCCAGTGACTTTACAGGTCAGTATAGCTTCACTATTTTACCCCTGTGCGCAGACATACTCAAATATTCCAGAACCCGAGATCACACTTGTCTTGTCCCCAATAACAACGGTGCAAATGCGACGTGAGGAACAAGTCCATTCCCAATTCCTTGGTAAGCTCTGTGTTGTAATAACTTTGAACCGTCCTGACATATCCTTAGCTACAATACCTACGGTTGGCGACGCTCTCAGTTCGCTCAGTGCACTTTCTACGGAGCTTGCCCAGATCCTGAAGCAAATTGCGGATCTGGGTGCCGAGCTGGCTGCTCATGACCATATTGCAGTGGACAACATAACAGACGTAAGCTTTATAAACGCCATCTCGTTCGCTGTCTTACCCACTTGTCCCAGATTGTCACAGACATACACAGATCCCTTTTACAGGACCTGGATGTTGCGCAGAAGCGCCAACTAATCTGTGAGGAACTCGAGAACATCCAAAGGGCAGCCATCAGGGAAGCCCGGATTTTACTCGGTAAGGCTCCAATCTTTACGACAGTAGTCATAATGTTTGACTTCTCTCAGACACGACAGAAATGCTTCTCCTTCTCCTCTGGAGGCACATACAGCACTATACTTCTCCTGCGTCTGCTCTTCCTGCCCCTTCTGCCTCACTCTCCCTTTCGACTTTGTTTAGAACCAGCAAACCCCAGGACGCTATGAACGCTACTATGCGTTTCTTGGCATCGCCGGACCCCGCAACGTTCAAAGAAGACGTTGGACAACGATTAGGTCCGGTTTTAGTGAAGCTTGAAGGACTTGATCTAAAAAACGTATGTCGATATCTGTGTGGATCATGTGTTGTTTCACCTTTCGTCTCCATTCAGGGTGCAGAAGTGCAGAATCAGAGTCATGCATATATTGAGATTATGGCGCGTCGCATTCGAGATAGTCTAGGATTATTACTAGACCCCTCGAGTCAGCAGGAGAAGTGAAAGAGGATGGGTGCAATCGATTTCTTGTAGAATGTACGAGTAGTCCTTTGATTTAATTTGCAAAATTATGTGTGCCCGATTTATGTATGTGATAGGTGAAGGGACACTACCAGAAGTCAGAAATTGCTATAGTACTTAGTCGTTGTTCAGTATTTACTAGACTCAGATAAACGTGCACCGGGCGAGTCCAAGACCGAGGTCTGTGCTCAAGTTGATTGCGTACCACGTCTGCTAATGGTGATCTCCCCTTTTCTAGTGCTGTGACAAGCAGTCCTGTTGTGCCCAAACGAGACTCGTTGCAAGTCGTTCTGTTGTACTTGAATGAGCCAGTGCTTGTATGGTCAGTTGACTCTAGGAAATCAGACTGATGTACGCGCACTGAACCCTATTTTTCGTGTCTATCTATTCGGCCGGTCTTCTTGGCGCTCATCGTGTTCTCCTTGAGTGGTTCCAAAGGCGCGACCCTCTCTGACTGAGTCCCAATCTTTACTTGCCAATGTTGATGGTAAAATCTACGTTGAATTGTGGCCATGACTTTTTTCCTGTATCCTACCGCTGGGTCTACGTCATGTTATCGGTAAAATGACCCAGAGTGATTTGAAATCGCAGGCGCAGTCAGAGGGGCGGTGTCTATGGAGTTGGCCTCCTCTTTTCGATGCTCCGACAATGAGACCATCCCCTGGAACCTGTAATCAGATGCATTCTCCAAATGATGCTGGATAACTCCTCTTCCCAGGTATAAATCGGCTTCAGACGCCCGTCTAGTCGCGCAAATTGCACTTAGTGCCTCATAGACGTGCTCCTCATGAAATTCTTGACCTTTGCCCTCACTGCCATCCTCGGCGGCGCTACACTCCTCGTTCCTGGGCTTGCTGCACCAGCTGGAGAAGTTGAAACTGTAAGTGCCTGTCCCTTAGTTGATAGTAAATTTAAACATTGCTACAGAGGGATTCTCGCTTTCTCCCTTATCCTCCTTACCGCCCTCCTCATTGTCCTCCCTGCCGTCCTCGCGGGCCATATCGACATCGGTACCGCCCTCCTTATTGTCCTCCCTGTTCATTGCGCCCTCCTCCCCCTCCCCCTATTCGCCCTCCCCCATTCCACCCTCCCCCATTCCACCCTCCCCCATTCCACCCTCCCCCTCCCCCGCCGCCTGGTCCTCCCTATCGACCCAACAGCGGTGGTGGAAGCGGCGGGTCTGGGGATGCTGGCAGCGGCGGTGGCGGTGGTGGTAATGCCAAAAATGGTGGAGGTCGTGGCGGGTCTGGAAACGCCGGTTCTGGTGGTGATGGTGGCGGCAATAGCAAAAATGGCGGTGGACGCGCCGACACTGAGAGTTCCAGGAGCGGTGGCGCAGGCCCATGGGATCGCAGCAATGGCGACGATATCAAGGCTTGATTTCAATCTCAAAGGGTACCTCACCGCCGCGCACAATGTTCTATTCTCTTCCATTCTATCTGCATATCAAGTTGAAAACTCCTAAATATCAAGCATATTGATCCGTTATCCATTTACCGTCATATAAACCTTACCGACCTGAGAATAACTGCAAGTTTGTCGCGCTTCGTGTCTATTTTTGCCTGATCACAAGGATATGTAAATATCTGTTATCAAGTCGAAACAGGGAATAGGAGTCTTATTATATATGGATATCATGTGTATGCAGGATATATCTATCATTGTTTATTGAATATGCCACAATCGGAACAGGATAAATCTCACTGTTAAACGCAACAATAAAACTTCTCTGATTTTGCAAAGAACATACATACTGATTTAAAGCGGAAAGATAAAGTAAGATCAATCAAAATCCGTATGGAAAAGCAGAAACCAATCAATGATCCTTCGTAATAGATACCATGGAGCTGAGTACGGCGAGAGCTGCGAAGAACGGCAAGGATATGGCAAGGGTACTATAGAAATGCGTATGTTTGGTTCTTTGATAATGCTTCACCCCACTTTAAAGCCTCCTTCTCTGACACCTCACATCGCTGCACAAGTTTTCGAATCCCCGCAACTGCCTCTGTGCGGAAGGTCTTGCGCTCGATGGGAGACGCCAATCCACACCACCGCACCTCATACTCCACTTCCGCAATCTCCTTGAACAACTCAACAGGGGGTACTTTATAGGCATGCTCAAGACAGCATGTCTTGATCTGCCTTTGCATCTCCACCTGGGATTTGCTATACCCAGATTCTTCAACCGAACGGTCACTGGTATCATGACCACCGGGCATGCCACCAAAAGCACTGTTAACGGCACCGAAAGGAGAGGTTCCAAAACCACCAAAAGCACTGGCACGTGTTTCATGTTCTTCGACCAAACGGTGGTCGCCCGACTTGAGCTGATTGCGTCGCGTCGCTGAACTACGTGTGTCCGTGATACAAGCGACACCATTCGGATGCATACCATACTTCTGAAAGGTGTCTTTGTTTTCAAACCACCATTGGCCCATAATTCTCTCTTGTTCGAGTCCGGTGATAACCAATATAATTGGTACATTATCGTCACAGATGATATCGTGGAATAGGCGCCAATTTTTATAGGTGTTGTCTCTAATTCTTGGTGCTCGCATGCAAAGTATCAAGAGATTGACGCCAGTGTCGAGAGATGTAAGTAGTCGGTAGAGCTGGGTGATGGCTTGTTGTTTCGGGACGGAGGAACCATTTGCTCCATCTAAACCCGCAGTGTCGTAAACATTGAACACAAGTCCGTCGAACGAAACTGAATAGCATGTACTCTCGAGTGTGCATCCTGTGGCGCCACTACCTACAGGCGCTATATCTTTCTGCGCAATCAGGTTAACGATGGAGCTCTTTTCAGAGCCACATTCAACAAAAACCACGATGTTTGGTGTAGGAATAGCGTTATCCATACACTGCAATTTCTGCATCGACGCTGATCAGGTTGTACCCAAATAATTATCACCCAACTCGTCTGCTTACCAAAGAACAAGATTATTGAAACGTGGATGCGTGACCGAAGAGTTATAATTGATCCAGTGGAATTGAAAGGAACTTCTGGTGACTGAGCTTGAAGTATCGACACAGGTCATGAGACGGTCAACGAGGCGCCAAAGAAGATACGGCCAATAAGGAGCAGGCTTCACAGTAGAAGCTCAGGAGCTCTGGCTTGCACCATCACCTAGAGCGCCAAATCTCACTGCGGGAACGTGACCGAGCCCAGATGCAGGAGCAGACGCCTTATCAAGCTGCAAGAACTGTGTCAGTAGGCCAATGCACAGCAAGAAGCAGTAGCTAAACAGCTGAGAATTGGTTGGATTGAAGCGCCGGTCGACTTCTGTGACATTGGAAGAAGGATGAATCTGTGAAACGGTCACCATCAACGGTCACCATCAGTGCTCGTTGGACAAACCTTAACGTATGCAGTCTTGACTCGGGACTTGACATGAGGACTAGTGTCGTCTGGTGCACTTGTACATTCACGCAATTCCCTCTCCTTCAGTGAACCCAACTAACTTTTCCAGTGGGACCGTTCATCAGCTCAGATTATCCAACATGAATAGAGATCGCCTGCCTGAGCGTGTCCAGAAGTTCATCCATGCTGATTGGACATTAACCAGCCTACCAAGACTTCTCAGAGAAGCCAACCCAGAATGAAGCATATCACATGTCGCACGAAACGTTCTGATTGATATTCGTGAAACAGGTGAAGGGAAAAGCCCTATTACCAATTGTGAAGACTTCCGGTAATGTATTCGGCCGAGACCTATGGGAACATGCTTTTTTGTCCAATCTCTGTTATTGTTGTCTGATGAGGTGATACAAAGGTTGCGTCATGCCCACAAAAGAACAACTAAAGCTTGTCATATATGTCCTCAATGGTGAAAACAAGAGTATGGAAACATGACGGTTACATTAAAAGTGCGCAGCCCTAGTGAGAAGTCTGAGAGATTGAGGCTGAGACTCCGAAAGAGTATGACAGAGGATGGGAAAAGTTTGGCAGATAGGTATTCAAGGTGGTTCAGTGGACCGACATCTAAAGGCTATTGAGAAAAGGTCTCAAAATGGAAAAAATAGTCTGTGTACCCGAACGTGACTAGAAGATTGCAGATTGCATTCTTTTGCTTTTCACTTCCTACAGATGCAGCCATAGCTGCACAACGCACGCGGTACTGCGCAAACAATTTGATCTCGCATTGTTTATCCGTGATTTGAAGCAATATTCACTTTGAAGGGCAAGAAAAGGAAACTGAACATTCAAGTCATGTCCATCAGTCCTTTCGTGATCAGACAAAATATGGATGATCCCTTCTAAGCTGCAAATGATGAAAAAGGATGGAAAGGAGTATTCACAAGTAGGTAGAGTAATAGCCCAACATCACAAACTCGAGGCTTGAAAAATGGGGGTGCTCACTCCTTTGATAGTGCTTCGCTCAGCTCCCACGCATCCTTCTCCGACAGCTCGCATCGCGCAACAAGTTGTTTCAGGCCCGCGGCTGCCTCGTTATGAAAGGTCCTGTGTTCGATGGTAGATCGACACAATCGCGTCTCGTAGGTCACAGTCATAACCCTTCTGAGCCATTCGACAGGCGGTACTTTCCAAGCCTCCTCCAGACAATACGTCCTGATCTGCTTCCACATCTTCATCTGAGACTCCTCATATTCTTCGTCTAAACGGTGAGCGCCCGACTTGAGCAGCCTGCCACGCGTCGCTGTTATACAGGCGACACCGTTCGGGTGGATTTGATACTTCTGAAAGCCACCCTTGTTGCGCAACCACCAGTGATCCATATCATCCTCCTGTTCGAGCCCAGTGATAGCTAATACAATCGGCACATGACAATCACATATGATCTCATGAAATAGGCGCCAATTCTTGTAGGTGTTGTCTTTGATCCTGGGTGCACGCCAACAGAATATCAAGAGATTGACGCCAGTCTCGAGCGACTTGAGCAGTCGATAGAGCTGAACTACAGCTTCCCGCTTCGGAACGGATCCTTCGTCTGCTTCATCTAGGCCAGCGGTGTCGTAAACGTTGAAATGACTCCCCTCGAATTCTACGCGATAACATGTGCTACTGAGTGTGACACCTTGAGCATTGCTGCCGACGGGCGCCGTGTCGCATTTCCCGATCATGTTAACGATAGAGCTCTTTCCAGAGCCAGATTCACCAAAGAGCACGATATTTGGAGTAGGTAGAGTGTCGTTCATGACAAACGCTGCAGTGTCATTCGTCAAGTTGTATCCGACTCTCACTCAAGTGGTCTGCTTACAAGAGTGCAAGATAAAGAGTTGGTGCGAGCTGTTAGATTTGGATTGGTAGAGCGGTAGTTAACAAGGTAATATGCGATGGAAAGAACTGGTCTGGTATGCTCGTGGGATGGGCTGGGAGTGACTTGCCTCGAACTTTAAGTATCTATCGACCCCGAAGTCTTCAGAAATCGAATCTACACTGTGTGGCGATCCAGAAGCAGGCCGGAAAAAGCCACAGAAATCCGAAAACCTGCAAAAACGTTACATCCTCGTTGCGAGAAGGGTGAACATAGGTGTAATGGCAGTTCTATCAGGGTCAGAGGAGTTGGGTTTCTTCTGGAACCATGTCAGATGGCGGCGGCGCAGCAGTTTGCGAGTGGCAAAGATCGAATCATTAATTTGATCAAGGGCCGCTGGTCGGCTTATGTGACATTAGACAAGAGCCGCAACGTTGAAAACTGGTGTTTGGTCAGAAGGACACTAGTGAGCGCTCATCAAGTAAAAAGTTTTGTTGGTGTGATATGCGGACTTGACTCGGGATTGACACGAGGACTCGCACAGTTCTTAAACGCCTTTGAGGCGACAGATTCTAACTCGTTTTCCACTTGAGAATCGTGAACATCCTTTCCATTGGTACTGCCAGACGTGAGTATAGATCACCTGCCAAGTGTAGTCCAAAGCTCACGCAGAGCGATGTGATGTGCAAGTATGCATCGCCAGACCGCGTATTCCGAGTCCAAGAGAGGAGGCTCTGAACAACCGTCCTTCGCTCGAAAGGAAAGACCATACACCGCTCCCAATGTTCTGTTTTTCGGCGAGACAGGCGTTGGCAAAAGTTCTGTGATCAACATGCTCGCTGGGGAGGAGATCGCTGAGACTTCTGGGGACGCTTTGGGCCATACCTTCGAGAACATTGGATATAACATTCGCATCCCCTCCATCAGCGACACAAAGAGTATAGAGGAGATCATGGTGTGGGACACTGCAGGGTTGAATGAAGACGAGAATGGGACGGTTCCTCCCGAGGTAGCGATGGATAACCTACGTCAGCTCGTGGAGAAACTTGGCAGTGGGCTCAACCTTCTCGTTTACGTTGTCCGCGGATGGCGTCTTGGCAAAGTCATGAAGCCCAACTATGAAATCTTCGTCACCGGTATCTGCCAAAATAAAGTGCCTGTCGTTCTCGTCATCACCGGCTGCGAGGACGAATCACCTATGGAAAATTGGTGGAGTCAAAACAAGGAGGTGTTTGATGCTCATGACTTACACTTTGAGGATCATGCGTGCATTACTTCGAGTCGTGGGAAGCTCAAGGGAGGAGTGCACTTGTTAGAGGAAGAGTACCGAGAGTCCGAAGAAGCAGTGAGGCGCGTGGTCATGGACAACCTTCTGGCGACACCTTGGATCGAAGACAACAAAAGGTGGATGGAGGTGACAAAGAAGTGGTTCAGATCACGCATGTTCACGACAACGGCGTCGAGACAGATCGCTGGGCCACAAGATCGCGCCGCTGGACAGAAAACAAACGGAAAGGAGGATAATAGAGAGATGAGTGGCTCGAGCCGTTCCAAAGGTGTCACTGTCAATCTTGGCTACCTTGGCAGGTTTACCTGGACGCCTCAAGCTGCTAGTAACCAGATCGAAGAGCCGTCGAGGACATCTCGGAGCATCAGCTGAAGGACCAGAAGAAGGTCCAATACTTCGGTCAATGCCTCTTGGTTCGCTCCTTTTTACAAAGACCCATGTATGCTACTTTCACCCTTGACGATGTTATTCGTAGGCCGTCGGATGTTGTATCTAGGCATTGTAGAATTATACATGGACAACAGATGTCACTCCCTTTAAATTGTACTTCAACAAGTTCAATCCATGTTTTGCATCGACCTCATGTTTTCTAGATTCCCGATGAAAAAATGCTATTATATATATAATATACATTATAAATAATTATCGAGGCAGAAGGCTTCCAGCACCGCGCAGCGCCAATTGTCCTCCTAGCCGTAGCGTGGATGTACCTCCAGGGAAGTACGCGAGGACGTAAGCGACGAGGGCGACGACCTGAACGGCACCGCAGATGAGTGATCCAAGATACGAGTGGGCCTGCAGTGGAGACAAAGGCGTTAGAATATGCTAGTTTGTCTGATTGTGTCTGAATGCGCACCCCTAGTGAGAAGTATAGAGTGAGGCCGAGACTACTGAAGTAAATGGCAGAGAATGGGAGACGTTCGGCAGATAAAAGATGTTTAAGGTGGTTTATTGGACCTATTAGCACCGAGAATCTGTAGGCTATTGAGAAAAGGACTCAAAAATAGCGAATACCGCCTTGCGCACCCGAACATGACAAGAAGACTCCCCAAACTATGGATCACATGAGATTATCGGTTGAGCGCGACAGAGACCGAGCAATATACCTAAACGACAACGCAAACTTTGACGGTCTATGGCCAGTGATAATGAATACACAGTCCACGTCTGATACCAACGAGTAAACGCACCGTAGAGCAAGCAATGGCAATGTCATGAAAGAAACAAAGAAGCACACCGCAGCGCCTACCAAACATCCTCCGAACCCCAATAACCTTTATCCCGATCCAAATGAGCCTTCCAGAGACCCAAGTGTACGATTTCAAACACACTCACCGCTCCCAACTGGAAAGCGCAAACCAAGCCTCGTCCTCATTTGACCGTTCACTAGAGCGCAAGGGTATATAGTCGCCAGCGACTGTGTTGTAAAAACGTGAAAATGGGTTGCCTCCTTGTGCGGGAGCTGCTGGTTGAGAGTCATTGGTATTGCTTCGGGCCCAGCGGAACTGCGAGAGATTGTTTCTGAAGTTCTGTTCTGAGGAGGCAGCCATAGGCAGTGTAAATACGCCACGACAACTTACGACGCCGTTGATGGCAAGGTAAGCGATCTTATCATTGAAATCTTATCAAGTTCAAATTTCCCAGTGGGGTCTTCCAGAATGGACAAATGTCCTCGTCAATGCCAGGCCGAGACGCTTATCCTCTATTGACTACGAGGACATTATTGTGCTGGTAATTCAGTGCGAACTTGGATTTCTTTTTATCACAACCAGTGTAGCTCCAAATTCGCCGTGGTGGAAATGCAATGTCTCTCATCTCCGATTCTCATTTACAAAAAGATTATGAGAATACAACGTGAAGCTCGAAGGTTCATTGGCAGAAATGAACCGCGAAGCAATCTTGTTCATGGATTATGAACTCCACATCAGCGTGTTGAGCCACCAAAGGCAATATATTTAGAGAAGATGGTGGGTCGTTTCTTTGATCCATGCAATACCTAGTAAATGACTATACTTCTTACAGTTGCTGCAAGGATACCATACCACGCAACCTTCTTCTACTGCAAACACTCCTCTTCAACGTACCTACTGTATCTGGCTTGAACCTATGGATTGGTAGTTCGTGGCTGCCATTTCCCATGAAAAGTCTACTGTAGAATGGACGGACATGTTACTTCTGGCACCTGCATATCCTTCATCTTTCTGATGAAGTCCTCAGAGCGCATTCCGGCCTGAGTAGCACCTGACTTGGCGGCACACCTGGACGGCAAAATCGTGCGTCCCTGAGTTGTTCCTCCGAACACGCGATGCACATTGCCTTGCACTAGTAGGCCAACGAAGGCGAAAGGTTCTTGGGCACAGCATGCTTTGTGGACCGGTGGACAATTTACTTCGTGGAAGCACATATCTCCGGGAAGAGGGTACAATATCACTAGGAATAACGTGGATGGCAACTTTGCTTGAACAGGATTTGCTTGATTCCAGGATCTTCCTTCCACCGCACCGTTATCAAACTAAGGCTGTTCCCGAATCCTCCGCTACGTGGCCAGGACAGGATCCAGTCACGAACACTGGCCCCGTGGCTTCCATATCAAGTATGCAGTTGTGATGAACCTGTTGTTGACGTAGTCAGGGAAGGTGAGGCGGAGGGCACAAAGGACACCCGGGAAATGCCAGGAGATTTTGGGATGTCGGACATATTCTTATAAGTACACCTCGTGATCGTCATTCCTTGTGTTCGATCCAATCCCTTCAGAGTTCCAGGTTTCCTTACCCCGTCCTCGATTCACGTTGTCATACTGAACATGGGTTTTCATCAGCTGAAAGTCGGCCATGGAATCCCATCTGGAATCGGACAACACGTTAACTCAGAAGCTAATCAATGTCGCTGATATCTCAAACGACAATCTTTTATCTGACGAGGAGACCTTACATGGACGTACCCTCTCAGAGGCCCAAACAATCTCACAGCATTCCCTGTTGGAGTGTACATCGAAAGAAGTTCGCAATTCGAAGCCTTTGCTTACTGGACATATCGCCAGGCTTTCTATTGCTGTGGCACCCCATAAGCGCCTTTCTCAAGAGATTCTAGCACTCATTTTTGTGTTTCTTTCCGAAGAGAACGGGGACTCGATCGAGATACCTCTGGAATTGTCTAAAGCTCCTTGGTATTGGGTCAAGTTTGCGGTCGCTGGAGAGTCATCTCCCGTTATCTGCCATTGATATGCAATACAAATATATAAAGCTTGGTCACAAAGATTACAGGATTCCTCTCAAAATGCTTGAACTTGCGGCACAGATTTTGCCAGATGTCAGCCGTATTTCTCTCAATTCTTCAAAACCAAAAATCAGGCTATAATCGCAGCTGACCTGAGTCCGTTCTTGAACTGCGTCAGTGAGCTTGACTGATATATTGTAGCTGAGTTTACAGATCAGCAGTATCCCACGCACGTCTTCCTTTCCCGACTAGAAAGTTTGACACTTGAAATAGACAAGCCAGCAGCAGATGAGAGATTGCCAATCACATTTCTCCCAATCTCTTTGGTAACACTTCTAGGCTCAAGGACCTAAGCTTGACGCTTGGTACTCCACATTTCCACCTGATTGATATCCCATGGCACCAACTCTGTAACTTGTGGCTGGACTCCGCCCTGGATGCGATGATTCGATGCGACCCATATGGCTCTGTCAGCATGACCTTCTTAAGAGACTGATTAATTATAAAGTGTTTAACAGCAGTCCACGAGATTCATTGATTGTTTGTTACCAGAAATCCAAAACAAGGGGCTTCTTTTTTCAGGTAGGTATAAACAACTGCATGTCAACGATGTTTACCATTTGGGTACTGCACAAGTTGCGGAAGGGAAATGTGAGAGTGATGCACAAGGTTGCAGAAGAAAATCGTGAGAATGCTGCAGGTTGCAACGTGGAGTCTTTATCAATGATGCTTGCGGGTTAAACGCCGCCCAAGTTGCAGAAGAGAACTGTGAGAACATTGGTTACAAAATGGATTCTGTCCTTGTGACCATAGAAGAGATTGTGAGAAAGCAATGTTCTTTTTAGTCCGGAACAACTGTGTTGAAAGGGATCGAGATACGCGCATCGCAACACGTGACTTATGTCGCAAGGAGAGGGAAATTTGAGGTGAAAAGGACTATACAGTTCAAAAAGGGATAATGATCGGATTCGGAGAGCAAGCACCTCAGTCGTTTTACCATACCGATTGAGGTGCGTATGCTTATTACACGTACGATACACATGAGCTAATTACTAGAGTAGTGTGATCTGTCAAAAGGTACTTGAATCGAATACAGTCGTTTTACCATACCGACTGAGTGTGATCTGTCAACAAACTGTCAAGTCGTTATTGAAGACATGAGTGCAACCCACGGTAGATTGTGAGAACAAAGTGACCTGTTCAGGTTGGGACAACTGTGCTCAAGCTTTAAAATCTCACACTTTCCACAAAGTTCGGCCATTGAGCAACTTGTCTAAAGTTGAGTGAGTAAGCCTAAAAACATGGCTCTGCGCATTATTACTGACATGTCTTGTCAGAAACAATGTGCCAGGCAGAGATGACAGTGTATCCTGTGGCAAAAGTGCAGGATAGCATATTGTGCCAATGCTGTTCTCAACCCTGCATCTGGACAACTCAATTGCTGCAGTGAGGTTCTTCCTACTCCTTACATAAAAGTTGAGGAATTCTGTGCACCAGGGTTGTCCACAACATTTTTGAACTTTTTATGTACGCAGTAGGACTGACTTTACTGCAGAAATTCATTTGTCCAGATGCAGGGTTGAGAACCATTGGCACTATTGAAGTTATTAGCGTGTCTGCACGTAACACCCTCTGGACATAACGTGTATCAGTACTGGAGCCGAGATGAGATTTTTGTCGCCGTAACCCAGTACACTCGTTGGCGATCATCTGTGTCGGCGGCTCTGTGGGCTTGAATAGGCTTCTTGTGTCATTCTCGTGTCTCTCTTTCGCGCTCCCTGGCGCCGTTTCGCGCCTCTGGCGTTCATTTGTTCAACAGGCACAATATTCTATCCTGCAGGACTTTTTGCCACCAAGATACACTGTCATCTCTGTCTGGCACATGCACATTGTTTCTGACAAGACATGTCAGTGATAATGCACAGAGCCATGTTTCTAGGCTTACTTACTCAACTTTAGACAAGTTGCTAGATGGCCGAACTTTGTGGAAAGTGTGAGATTTTAAAGCTTGAGCGCAGCTGTTCCAACCTGAACAGGACACTCCAACACTTCTTAATAATAAATAAGGATGTGAAAATGATCACTTGTGCCATCATCAACTCCCTCTCTTGATTTGTTTACAATTTGGGTAGAGCATGAAGACAAGGGTGATCTTTTGACCATTTTGTGCACTTCATCATTTGTTTGAACACTAAGCTTGAAGGTTTCACTCCTTAGCTATCCTACTGAGCGACCAACAAAATCTCTTGTGGCTCTACTCTCTGCTCTTGATTATTGTGTTGACCTTCAGATTAACCAAATTGTCCTCCCCCGCAATGTATAACTTCTGCACTGTGTTGAATTTCTCAGCATCTTAATCAACGACCCAGAAGCTTTTGTAGATATGGTGAGTCACCGAGTTGAAGAGGAGCTTTCGCAACTTGGTCGAGTCACTCTTCAAAATGTATCGGCCCACAGATCATCAGATATCGATATTCCAGACAAGAAATCACAGTTGGAGGAACTGGAAAGAATGCAAGGTATTCATTCCATAATATTCTGGAATTTCTGTACATCTGACCATTGAGAGAGTACTATTAGCTTGATACGTATGCTGTAACAGGTCTTAGAGATGTGCAAATGGACTTACTTGAAGTATTCACATTGAAAGGGGTTTACGATGAGGGTATCGCCCTAGTTGTGTTGATTGTCGAGACGAGATTTCTCAGAAATGAAGTCAGCGCACCTGAGGAGTGGCGGTTTCCTTGCTCTTTAGACAGTAGCTTGTACAACAGAGCACGATGGAATTTTCAACAGTAAACTTCACGCTAAGCGGAACCAGGATTAAATTAATTTTACGAAGGTTGGTTTTACGAGCAAGGTCATCGGTAGGAGTCAATCGATTCCACCGGGATGGCAGAAAGATGGATAGCAGCAAGCCAGACAAGTCCATTTGGTACCCGCCAGTCGTTGAACTTCTGTGAAAGCTGACCAGGGATCCGACTGTCAGGTTCGGAAGCAAAGTTGTATATCAGATTAGATATGCGACAGAAAATTGACTGTACGTGACTTGGATCGATAATAGGCATCCGCGATTTACACGATACGGGCTCTTAATTCTCTCTCGTGCTTTCGTCCGTCAAGGGCTTGTACACTATCTTTCTATCGTTCCCTACCATTTTGCCGTCGCATGTCACAGACAATAGAACTCGCCCAGGTCTGCCTTCCTATTTCGATTAAATTCCACATTTTATGCTCTACATAGACCGGCAAGCGCGACCACCTTCAGGCTCTTGAGCAGAAATACCAGGCTCGATGGCGTGAGGAACGCCTTTTCGAAGTCAATGCACCCTCCGCCGGGGAGCTCGCCGGCCTCAATACCGAAGACATACGCTCACAGTATCCTAAATGGTTTGGCAATTTTCCGTTTCCATACATGAACGGCAGTCTGCACTTGGGCCATGCGTTCACTATCTCCAAAATTGAATTTGCAGCTGGTTACCAGCGAATGTTGGGCAAACGTGTCCTCTTCCCTCACGGTTTTCACGTTACAGGGATGCCCATCAAGGTATGCTCGTTCCACGGAATCTGAATCCAACTTGACAAAGCAGGTAGGCTTCCTCAGACAAGATCGTTCGTGAGATCGAGTTGTTTGGCCCCGATTTCGAACGGTTTGAGGAGGTAACGGCAAAACTTGCAGCTGAAGAGGCTGAGAAGGAGGAGGCTGAAGCTGCCGCTGTCATCGATGGCATCGTTGACAAAAGCAAGGCCAAGAAGGGTAAACTTGCTGCAAAATCAACTGGACACACCTACCAGTTCCAAATCATGGAATCTATTGGTATTCCTCGTGCTGAAATCAAAAAGTTCGCGGACCCTTACCATTGGTTGACTGTATTCCCACCCATTGCCATTGTACATGCCGTCGCTTCTTGCTCCTATATTATTTACTCATATACCTTTCAGGAAGACAATAATGCGTTCGGTGCCCGCATCGATTGGCGCCGTTCATTTATAACCACAGACGCTAATCCATATTATGACTCATTCGTTCGGTGGCAGGTCAACAAACTACATCAACTAGGCAAGATCAAGTTCGGCGAGCGTTATACCATCTACAGTCCTAAGGATGGCCAACCATGTATGGACCACGACCGTTCTGATGGAGAAGGTATTGGACCTCAGGAATACACTGGTATCAAGATGGAAGTTCTCGAATGGAGTACTGCCGCCAAAGAAGCTATTGAAAGTAAAGTCGGTGGCCGCAAAGTGTTCCTTGTAGCTGCGACTCTCCGCCCTGAAACCATGTATGTGTCTTGATTCTGTTGTCCGTTCGTTAGTACTGAAGTTATGCAGGTATGGTCAAACAAACTGTTACGTTGGAACTTCGCTTAAATACGGCGTCTTTGCTATTAACGACAAGGAAGCGTTTGTTTGCACTTATCGCGCAGCAAGAAACATGACGTTCCAGGGTATCTCGACACCACGAGGCGAGATCAGCCAACTCTTGGAAATCACTGGCGACAAGCTGATTGGAACTAAAATAAACGCTCCTTTCTCTCTCAACCCCGAGGTCTATGTATTGCCCATGGACAATGTCCTCGCAACCAAGGTCAGCGCCTGCCATGTATAGCCGCTCTTTCAACTAAGCCTTCCCAGGGAACCGGTGTTGTCACCTCCGTTCCCTCAGATTCCCCTGACGATTGCCAAACTCTCTATGACCTCCGTAAAAAAGCCGCTTTCTACAAAATTGACCCCTCGTGGGCCGCAATTGATCCTGTCCCTGTTATCTCCACCCCTACATACGGGGACTTGTGTGCACCTGCCCTTTTGTCGTCCCTCAAGGTGCAGTCGCAGAAAGACACTAAACAACTGACAGAGGCGAAGGAAATCGCGTACAAGGAGGGTTTCTATAACGGTACGATGCTCGTCGGAGAATTCAAGGGCCAGAGCGTGCAAGACGCGAAACCTAAGGTCCGTCAGCGCATGATCGAGGCGGGGCTGGCGTTTGCATACGCAGAGCCGGAGGGTTTGGTTATTTCGCGAAGTGCGGATGAGTGTGTGGTGGCGCTTATGGACCAGTGGTATTTGGACTACGGAGAGGAAGGTTGGAGGAATCAAGTGGAGAAGTGAGTTTTTCTCGTTCGCCGATGGGTACATATATTGATTGTGCTTCGAAGGCTGCTGGTCAAGATGAATACCTACAGCGTTGAGACTCGTAACCATTTTGAAAAAACTTTGGCGTGGCTCAACAAGTGGGCGTGCGCGCGCACTTACGGTCTTGGTTCCAAGCTCCCATGGGATCCTCATTTCCTAGTTGAATCCCTGAGTGACTCAACTATCTACATGAGCTACTACACCGTTGCGCAGCTTCTGCATGGTACGAACAAATCTTCTTGTGTCCTCGATTTTGTATTCTCATTTTCTTTCAGAGAACAGTCTAGACGGGTCCAAGCCCGGTCCTTTAGGAATCACTGCCGACCAAATGACAGATGAAATCTGGGAGTACATCTTCTGCGATGGTCCCTTCCCTGATCCCTCACCTCTTGCTCGTGAAAAGGCGGACGCCCTCAAACACGAATATTCGTACTTCTATCCCTTCGACATCCGTTCTTCCGCCAAAGATCTCGTCCCTAACCACCTGACATTCTGTTTGTACAACCATGCCGCCATTTTCCCTGTTGACAAGTTCCCCCTGAGCATGCGTACAAACGGGCACTTGATGCTGAACGGGAAGAAGATGTCCAAGAGTACCGGTAACTTCTTAACACTGCGAGATGGAATTCGCAAGTTCGGTGCGGACGCGACAAGGTTGTCATTGGCTGATGCCGGTGATGGGCTTGAGGACGCCAACTTTGAGGAGAAGACTGCGAATGCGAATATTCTTCGTGTGCATACGCTCTTGGGTTGGTGTGAGGTATGGTTGAGCTCAGAAGCTTTTCTTTTATGTCATGAACTTATGCTTGTTTTCCAGGACGTCATCAAGGATGAAGCGAACCTTCGTAGCGGTCCTCGTAACTACCATGACGATGTCTTTGAACAGGAAATGAATGAGCTCATTAACATCACCCAGGGTCACTATGAAGCGTAAATCGTCACCCCCTCGACAAGTATACTTGGTCACTAATTTTTTGCAGAATGAACTACAAAGATGCTGTCAAGTTTGGTTTCTACGAGTTCCAGAGCGCTCGCGACTGGTACCGTGAAGTAACCTCAGATGTCGGAATGCATCGTGATCTCGTGCGTTATTGGATCAATGCTGCCGCGCTCATCATCACCCCAATCGCGCCCCACTTTGCCGAACACATCCACTCTACCATTCTCAAATCCCCTACCTCTATTCAGCTTGCCCTATGGCCCACACCAACGAAGCCCGTCGACAGAACAGCCCTCGAGGCCGCGGTCTACATGCGCGACACGATCAAGACGATCCGCGATGCGGAGGTCTCCCTGCTCAAGATGCTGCAGAAGGCCAAGGGCAAGAAGGGACCAGGCGGACCGGGGGTGGCGTTCGATCCTAAGCTGCCGAAGAGCGTACGGATTTATGTCGCAACAACGTTCCCTGAATGGCAGGATACCTGTGTGCAGGCAGTGAAGGACGCTTACGATGAGCAGACGGACAGGGTTGACGATGCGAAAGTGAAGGTACTGCTGGCGGAACGTGGTCTCATCAAGGACAAGCGTGCTATGCCCTTCGTTCAGGCATTCAAGGTCAGTATCTTCTCCTAACTTACCAGCTTGTTTATAACCATAAATGTGTTCATAGAAACGCATGGCCCAATTCGGTGCCCAAACAGCCTTCAGGCGTGCTCTGCCATTCTCTGAGAGCCAGGTCCTGCGAGAAATCCTGCCTTATCTCAGGAAATCCTTGGGTCTCGTCGATGTAGAGGTTATTTCCGTTGAGGAGGCAAAGCAAAAGGAGGGTGAAGCAGGCTATACAAAGAGCATCATTGATAGCTCGGAGCCTGGTGCTCCCGCCTTCGAATATCGTAACGTGTAAACTGCAATGTATTTAAAGCTCTGATATATAGAAGTAATTGCTATCGCTAACGGTAGAGTCGAATAATAATTGGAATAGCTGATGATGAACACTTGAAGAAAGACACGGTGAGAAGTATGGGATCCAATAATCAACAATTGCACAGAGGGTTGTCCTTCATAGATGAGACTTCGACGTAATGCCCGATCAACGCAAGGTACCACAATTAGACGACCGGATTGCAGGTAGGAAGATTGATTTCCCAGAATTTGATTCTGGTGGTCTGTAGGTGCAGACCTATTCTATCTCTCAAACTTCGAATCAATGTCTTGATGGACCATTCATTGTACATGCGAATAAATTAAGATTATTGGGTAAAGGATAAATACGGAAGTCCTGTGTATGTCAGGTATCTCAGAAATCGGATCTATATAGCTTCCGTCCCACCCTGCGTCTTCATCTTGTTATGATTAAGTTGACCATCTGAGGATTCGTTACGGATGAAACGGCCAGGCCAGAAAGGCGTGTATATCGATGTGGCAAGGAAAAGAGGGAGAGTGTCTAGACCATAGAAGAAGGCTTCGGTCGTCGCAAGGTGTCCACTGAACCCTTGGGAGAGCTCTACGACACGATAGAAAGAACGTATCTTAGAGATTTTGGGTATTGAATACGCAGACGAATTGTTAAATGCCAGTCCTCGTACCAAGATACCCAAGCAGCTAATGCAAAGCACATGAGAAAGGGTCCGCCAATCGTTATACCAAGGTTTGGATATGTCCCGGTTCCAAATCTCTGGATTTTTAGTACGTACGCGGTAGAGATATACCCCATAGATTACAGTGAATATAGCGAATGACACTAGTTGGAGTATGAGACCAACGAGGAAAACCTAATGAGGTTGTTGAGCGTGATACAAGAGGTATGATCCATCCACTGACCCTTGAACCTGTTTGATTAGCCTTCTTGGTCTTAGCGGCCGCAGAGAGGCCACCTCCTGCAGCCTTGGGATGGATTAGTCAAATGTCTACCTCAAGGAGCGGTAAAAACGGACTTGAATTAGGAAAGTTGTCACGTCAGAGGATACAAATGCTGCCGTGATCTTACGAGGAGAGACTAGGAGGTGTTTGTCTAGGTCAAGAAAGGTCGCCATTCGGCCAAGAAGGACATAGTTTGCTGCAATGAATGCACATGGCTTTCAAGTATAAGAACAAGAAGGATGAGAGAAATAAAGGCTTACTGAGAGCACAACAAACATGTCTTCGACGATGTAGATCGTCAAGGAGTCTGGATGTTTGTTGAGAGCGAACCGCATGGCAAGACCAAATGCGAAACCTGTTCATAACTTCTCTGAATCGATACTTGCCACATGTGTAGATTGTACGAACAATATTCGCCAATCACAAGAGCGAGCATCCATTTTGCTCCCCATCTGAAAACACAATATGTCTGCGAGATTGCTACCAGCATAACTAGAGCTGTTTGAAGCGTATAAGGGACAACGTTCAAAATGGGACATATACGCACTAAAAGAGACTGCAGTGAGCGAATTCGTCGCAATATACCTCAAAGAATTGTTGGTATCGTGCTTAGGATCAGCATAGGGGTCAAAACTTTCAGGAGCCCCAGGTGGTAGGGCTGCAACTACTTGCATTTGCTGCAAATGAGCTACCATCACAAGGCTAAAGATAGTGGCCACTATTCGTTGAAAAGGTCTGAGCACCGTGCATGCGACAGCCATGAGAAGCACAAAAAGACTCGTAAGGATAACACAGCATTGAGCAGATATTTAAACTCTTGTTTTTCCTGGTCAGTCGGGGAAATCATCTCGCATGTTGTGGGCCGCTGATCGGCTGATTGGATCTGTTCAAAGTTTCTCTATCCAAAGACAGACAACACTGTCCACGAGATGCCAGAAGATCGAAAACCCATGGTTAATTAAACCAGAGGAAAAGGACAGGAATAAAATCCTCAGAAATGCTGGTTCTCAGCACTCTTTGTGGTTCCTAAGGCGTTCGATTGGAAGTCCGCCTAGACTCCGCGTCAGAAAACGGGCCGGTTGTGTCAACTAAGTGAGTCAGCCTATCCCTTGCCTCCGAAGTTGCAATTGTGGCATGTATGTGGCACTTATGTCAGGGTGTTGAAACATTCCGCTATGTGCGAGCTTTAGTCACGCGAGGCGCCGCCGTCACGTGGATGATGATTTCGACGCGAGTGCCCTCAAGACGTTAAACGTTAAACGTTAAACATCTACCTCTGAATATGCCCGGTCCATCCAATTCTCAAAAGAGACGTAAATCAAAAGGCAAGGGTACTAAGAAGGGCCACCAAGCAGTCACAGAAAAGTCTCTTCCATCGTTGTCGGACGCTGACTTGGACAAAAACACTTTAGGGGCGCCAGCACGCTCGCCATGTCATATATCCACGTTGCACACCTGTGTAGGAACTGCGTATGAGCCAGGAACTATAGCGGAGAATGGAAGGCTTGTAGCGGGTAGTCGTCGCGAGCACCAACCATCTCGTCAAGGCGAATTGGAGATGACCGTGCCTCAAGCCCCTTTCATCCATGACCCGGGAAATGGGCCACGAGTGCGAGATGTGCGCACGTTTCTTTCGTCCAAGTTTTTTGCTCAACCACCCGCGCTCAACGTACGTCTACCTAATGTCCTCTTCATGGCTAAATCATAGCTAAGGCTCCAGTGGTTTCATAGGATCCGTTGTGTGCCGAGTTCGCACAGAAGGAGGTACTTGAGATGCTCATGACGGTACTGCCTGAAGAAGTTGCACTTGTGCGTTTCTCATAGCTTGTCTCTGGACTCTGATGAACTTAGGAATCTCGTAGATCCTTTGGTACAACAAAAGCCGTTCCACAAGTCGAATATGCCCGACTTGTCACCGCCTTTATCGCCTCGGCGATACACTGGCAGATCACATACCTAGCCAATCTCCTTTTGTCGGCATGGACTCCTCGTCGTCAAAGGTGCGAAGAGAGCAAACTTTAAGTGGGCTCTGTAAGTCTTTCAGCTATATGTGGTTCTACCTTTCTTACTCTGGACAGGCTCTCCTATGTGTTTTATTGCTGCATCATACAGCTATCCCAATGCCATCAAGTCTGCTTGGGGCCGTACAGCGGTCGAAATGGACGATTGCACATGGGATATTCTAAATACTAGGCCCCAGGACTCTGCGGGTGACCCAGATCTGACTATGCTAATGCGCATGACTAGATTGGATGATCTTGGGCTGGGTCAACTGTGTCTGGGTCTTGATCCAGAGGACATACTACGAGCGGAATAGGCATTGCAGGGAGTAGTTTTGGTATTCTCTTTCTATATTACCTGAAGTGACGTGTTGATTGAGGACTCTCATCTTGCCAATTGCCTAGTACGACTTTGATTTTCAACATGAAAGGGACTTGGACATCGCGTTTATCTTCCTTAGGTGGAGACTGCTTGGGACTAGCAACGTCTGGGTAGGGCAATTACGCACGACGTTGTATGGCGGGTTGGCGTAATGGCAACGCGTCAGTTTCCGGCATCAAGAGATGTACATACAGCTGAAGATTCCGGGTTCGAGCCCCGGGCCTGTCGTTTTGGAGTTTTTGACGTTCCCGCACCATCTTTCGACTTGAATCGGGCAGACTAATGGATCCTCCAGACCGACGCCCTGATTCAGAACGTCACGTCACTTTGCCACCGGCTACATTTACCTGCTCTATCGACTTGTTCCAAAGAAGCCCACTCTTTTGTTTCCGATTCTAGATGCGCCCACAAATACCGTTGTATAAAAAACAGCATCGGAAGCGCCTACTTGCCCAACGATTCCTCTTTTAACCACTATGGAGGTCTTCACATGATCTCCACTTCAGTCAGTATGGCCAGCAACGTCATGCTCTGGTCTCATGCACCCGTCTAGAGCTGTATTTCAGCCATCTTCTCGCCCTCATTAAATACCATATTTTCGGCCGTGCGCCACACAAGACCTAACCGACTCGTCGACAGGCATCATGTGCTAGTTCGTGAGCGTCTTCAGAGACTACAATTCCATCTTGCCTGACTGGTCATCTCATTTCTAGCAACCGCACGATGATCTACGATATATGTCACCACATCGCCAAGTGTGTCACACTTTTCTACAAAAAGGGTCTTTCATTATCTATTGTGTGCCTCAAGGTAAGGATCTACGATTGCACTGTCCATTGCTCGAGCTTATATGAGTTCGGGAATCATCGTAGACCTTCTCAATCTGCAAGTTGATTGAATTTCAAGATCAAGGTACGTTGCTTGCATTGTCTGTTGGTCTATTGTCTGCCGTCTCATGATGCTATCTTACGCCAGACGTCAAGTCGACTTCAAGCGTCAACCTTTTTGTGTGATTGTGTGATTGCGTGAACCTTTTATCCCTATCTGTCTTTCTCGCCCTCTTCTTTTCTTCTACTCCTTCTTCTCGCTTTTTACCCACATCATCATCATCCCAATCTTCTTCGCTTTTCCTGCCTGACTCATGAAGCCCTCGTAGGGTTGGTTCCCTGCCATCGCGTCCGAGATAATTGTTTATGTCTTATTTTCTAGTCGAGAACTCCGCAATGCCTACAGACAAATTGTTATGGTTGTCGATTCTAATTTCTCCGTCTAGTAGGTTGATCTCAGAACTTGCCGTTTCCGAGGCTAATTGAAATAACTTGTCAGTGTAAAAACCAGCTCTGTCACAAGCTCTTTGTAAAGACAATGCCCGCGCTACCAACGTCTACGAACGATGACGAGATGGCGTTGATACTGTCTCAGTCGACTGCATATACGATTGTCCATAGATATACGCACAACCAAGACAATCCACAATATTTTATTTTCATTATCCTTCCATCGTCCATCGTTTGTGATCGTAAGTAGTAAGGCTTTCTTGACGTCAAGTCCCTTTTAGTGCAGTCTTCATTATGACGTTTGCGTGCTTCTTTGATTGTTTAAGTCGCTACTCTTGAGGCCGATGTTGAGACTTGCCTCGCTGAAAAACGCACTCTACCAATAAGCGAATTCAAGCTGAAGCGCACGCTCTCCGAAGTCCGATAATATTATAGCTCTTTTTCACATTCTTCAACGCCTTTCTCTCTATACCCTCTTTCGCATACTAGAACTTGTGCATCATGAAGTGCACCACATTCATTTCAGTTGTAGCGTTGAGCTGCCTTCCTCTCGTTTTCGGAGCCGAATACCTTGTCGGAGTCGGGAAAGACGAAACGACGGGGTTCGTGTGCTTATACAAGATTTTCATCCTCGCTCACTGTGAAATACAGTAAAAAGGGCCTTGGTTTCGATCCTTCTGCGATACATCCCACAGTAGGCGATTCCATTGTATGGGAGTTCCGGAGCGGTCAGCATAGTGTTGTTGGTGCGCGTTCCTCGCATGTTATTTATACTTTGCTACGCCTCATTGACGTTTGATCTCAGAATCAACGTTTGATAATCCATGTGCAGGCAAGACTGGCGGGATCAATACTGGTGTTCAGACCGTAGGTTTCGTTGCACGTGAAGCGCACAAATGATTGAGTCTTTTCGAGGTATCTGACTCGTTATCCGTCGATGCTCCTGATTTGCCAAGATTCACGGTTACAGTGAATAGCACTGATCCGCAGTGGTTTTACGACGAAGCTGGAGGATTGTGCAACCAGGGTGCCGTTCTTGCCGTCAATCCTTCTACCACTGGTCAGACTGCTGCATCGTTTGTCGAAAACGCGAAGAAGTCGCCCGCGTCACCCCCTTCATCGCCTTCGTCAAATGCACCGGTGAACCAGAATACCACGGACGCAGCCGGTAGTCCAGCGGAGACTTCTGCTCCTGCACTTGCGACTACTACGAATGCGGCACCTCATGTTGGCCAGCCAGGTTGTTTTCTGCTTGGAACGCTGTCGTTCTTGATTTTGTGCATGTTCTAAGCTTGTCGGACAACGGACTTGTGTTAGGGGCACTTGGATTGAGCACATTCATTTAGTACCACTACTATTCCTTTGTAGAGACTACAATGGTCTTTGCTAATAATACACACACGAGGAAAAATCTTGATCAGGAAGATAGATCTCTTTGATCAATGCCACCACGTGGAGCGTATAATAGCGACTCGGTTCCCATACATTCACGACAATGAGCAGCATATCGCGCAGTCTGAGCGATGTCCCTGAAGAAGGAACGCTGACGCCCACAGCAACGACCTCAAGATCAACTCCTTTGTCCACTTCGCCGGCTCCTGGAACTTCTTCTACCGGTGCAGTTTCCAGTACGCCTCCGCCTTCAGCTATGGCCACATCGTCCTCTCGCCCAAATCACAGCATGTCAAAGTCGCGCACCCCAAGTATCAGAACTCTCGGCCGATCAACCAATGAGAATGTCGTATCTGGCAGCAGCAGTAATACTGTAAAGCGCGTTCCTTCGTCTCCGTGTACCTCAGCAGCTACGACTCCAACTTCTACGAAATCCAGAAGATCAACTCCAGTCTCCTTTGGCTCAAGAATAAAAACGATTCCGACATTGCCTCATGACAAGGATGCGCCGACTGTACCGAGCACTGCGATGTACTGGAGTCGGGCTCCGGTTTATGGTGCCGTCCCTCAACGCACTATGCGTGCACACACGATGACATTGGTGGACAACATTGCATGGCTGGTTGGGGGGATCGATGATAAGGATTCCAATAAGGATATGAAAGATATGCATTGTTTCGACACGGGTGCGGTACTTCTCTGAAGTCTAGCAATACTAACACTCACCATCCATTGCGACGCACCAGAAACCATGCAATGGACCACCCGAGAATCAACAGGAACAATTCCTCCCCCATTTCGAGCGCATACTACAACCCTCATTGACCGCAAACTCGTAGTGATTGGAGGGGGGTTCGGCATGAAGTACTTCAACGATGTATATGTTTTTGACACCGTTACGCGTCAGTGGTCCACCCCAGTCATTACCGGACCCTGTCCAACGCCACGACGTGCACACACTGCCGTTTTCTATCAGCAAAAGATTTGGATTTTTGGTGGCGGCACAGGACTGCATGCACTCAATGATGTGTGGACGCTAGACGTATCGTCGTTCACTAGGATGAAGTGGGAGCAAGTACAGACGTCTGGAAGGACGCCAAAGAATAGAGGGTATCATTCAGCAAATTTGGTGAGGAACTTGATGGTGGTGGTGGGTGGGAGCGATGGGAAAGATTTCTTTACAGATGTCTGGTGTCTAGATCTTGGTATGTGTTCCTTGTCTTATTGCTATTTGGGAGAGGCTCACACAATCCAGATGCGCTTCACTGGAGCCAAGTCACACTTTTGACGAACAAATACAAACGTATAGCGCATAGCGCAACGCAGGTCGGATCGTTCCTTCTCATCACAGGTGGTTTCAATGGTGAAGAGTACTGCTCCGAAGTCCTTCCTTTTAATTTGGGTGCGTGTTTTTCGCTAGTGGGTTTTCCGCGATCTTGATACACCTGTCCCGTAGTATCCCTTACCTATGAGCCGCGTATAACGTATGGGAGCCCTCCTAGCGGCCGCGGCTACCACACGTCGATCCTTGCTGACAGTAGACTATTCCTCTTTGGTGGTCACGACGGAAGCAATAGCTTTGATGATGTGTATATCTTGGACCTTGCTGCGGGGGCATATTTGCCACAGGTGACAAGTTTCTCTATCGAGCTATAGAGATCTTCGCTAGTGTAGCTCTATTTCATCATATGAACGTTTCAGTTCAATTGTATTCGTGCTCTACCGGCTACAGACTAACAACATATCCACGAGTTGGTCAGGGATCTCCAAACGAGTCACACTTTCCAGATCGTTGCGAAGTCGCGCATCCCCATGTTTATCTTGAATCTCTTGCAGCGAAAATCTTTCCTCGCCTGCTTACTTTAATGGGATCTGGGGCTTGGGGCCCATTGACTTGATCACAATGACTGAATAGTGGACCATGTTATCAGCGTCATGATAGTGAAGTCGTGAATAGGGTGTATTTATGAGTAATGGATATGCCCGTAGACACGCTGAGGGACGTTATATATTCGCGTGTAATGTTTCCTGCGAATCTGTGCCCCTAGTCCAACCTAGAAATTGCGCATAAACATCGAGTACACGTCACAGAGATGAGGAACGGGTATGTTCCAACGCTCGAGCTCGGCAAACGATGCCGTCCATAGTCCAGTTCTTGAATAGCAGTATTGTATGCCCCGACCAAGGAATCCAATCGAGAAACCATAGGAAGAGAAGCCATAGAAACCGATTTTCGCAACGATGTTCCCGGCATCCGTCGATCATTAATATAATAAATTCATACCCGTCGTGACCGTAGCATATATCCATATACACGCATCAGCAGTTGGGACAACCAGCTAGCGACGAATGAAACGGACCCATTGACTATGATGTTTCAGCCGGAAAGGTTGAAGCTGTGAAATTGGATGGATCAAGTTGAGGTCGAAGAACATAAGCGTCTCGACGAACGAGAAGCTACGTCAAGGTACAGATAACTGACACGATTCCCTATCTCCCACTACTGCTGACCAGGGCCAATAAGCGTTTCCATCGTCACGTAGGCCAGAGGAGCATCTATAATCTTTGCAGTAAAAAGGTGAAGCTTGAGTCCTTGCGTGTACTGGGTCGATTCGATATGAAATCGATGGTCCTCTGTACGGTTCTCATGTCCTTGAGAAGGTTGATCATATTACCATCAAGGCGAACTAGGACGTTGTCTATTCCAAGATGATGTGAGATGACTTTTTTTTCAGTCAGAAATCACATACCAGGTCATCTGGATGGAAGATGTGTTGGCAACAGCGTCTCTTCTTGCGTGGCATCGTGTATCACCTTGCTTTTGTACAAGATTCATGTGAGCCTGAGTTTCTTCGGTTCACTCCAGGTGTTCAACGCTAAAGATGATCATATAGTATCAATCCTAGATTCATTCCTTTGAATATCTCGAAAGACGGCCTCCTCACATCGAAGTATACGGTATATCATCAAGGAATCAAAACGCCCACCAAAATCGCTCGGAACAGCAGACACAGCACGCCATGTAGCCAGGTAGGTAGTTCATCATTCCTGAGGAGGTCTCGACGGTCGTCCAGTCTGACAATCTGTATTACGTTCCTCGGTTGCTGGTTGCATTTCTAACGTTACAGGACGATTAATTCCAATAATCCTACGCCTGAAGTATAAATCAAAAGCCTCGAAGATAGATAGTAAATAGCAAGATCAAGCAGATCGTAACCAAGACGAGGTCGTTGACACGCAACTAGAGGAACTTGAATAGGAACGCGGAGATTCAAATCACAGGAACAGAACATCTTCTGGCTCTAGACGAAGTTTCAACAATACAGATTTTTTCCAGTGTATACGTCAAAAGGAATTGCCATGAGCATAAAGTGAGGATCCGAACGCAATATGTTATTTCAGGAAGAAATTCGCGGCTAGTGGAGAAGAATCACACCATCAACATCCAAGTCGGAGGTAGCAGGGAGTAAATGTTGAAAGTGGTATAGGACCGAGATCGTCCTGACGTTATCATACCTGCGCCGAGTGGCTGTCGTGATGTTGCACCCAGGACCTCCCGAGACTCTACATGAGGTAGGGACCAAAGCTGAACGTCTCAAGCACCAGAAGTGTTCCGTCGAACGTTGATCTGGAAAATGTTGGCTAGTATGATACAGTATATGTCTCCTAGAGTCAGATCTATGCAGTTCTCTGGGTATATGCAAGGATCAAGAACACTCACCATTGTTGCTATACATGCACCTCATAAGTATCAGTCTGTCCTGATCACTACACGTTATCATGTTCCTAGCTGTCCGGGCCGTCAAAATTTTCGGCAGTCAAGTACATGTGGGTTACCGTTACCAAAGAGACAAATACTTCCTTACTACACAGAAATCTGCCCTTGTTCCATTGAGCTTGATGTTCTGATGAAGCCAGCAAGGAACAAAAAGAATATGATTGAACAGCGTGGTCCTGACGGCCGGCATCTATTGTGTCGAACTCTCTCAAATGTCATCAACTGACAAATACTGAACAATGTAAATGGCTTATAAGGTAAAAAGACTGATTGATGGGCTATCTTCTTTCTCTTCTTTTTCACCCCTACTCTGCCTGTGGCCGTCACCTAGCGTGCTGTAAAGACTACAAACACCCGACACTGGTGTCGTTTCTGCTTCTGTTGAGAGTTACTTTGGCCTCAAATCCATTTCTTTCTTGGAATCTTTGTTTCTTTTCTTTGACGAGATGCATTCTCAATCTTTCCTTGTGGCTTTCTTGACTCTTGCTTTATCTTCTTACACTACTTGGGCTGCACCAGCATCTAATCAAGATCAGTCTGTGTGCTCAGTAAGTTTAAGACTTTGTATATCAGACTCTACCATTCAACTTCAATAGGCTACCCAAGTACAGACTGTTTACCAGACTGTGACTGTAACTGCGAGCTCTGCATCTTCCACTTCTCAGAACATTAACAACAGCAATCAGAGCAGTAGCAACAATCAGAGCAGCAGTAATAACAATCAAAACAGCAGCAATAACAATCAAAACAACTCAGGCAGCAGTTCCTCATCAAATAGCAACAATAACAAGAACACAAATTCAGGCCATCAGACCAATGTTGATAGCAAGTACTTTCACTCATGCTTGGAGGGTATATTAATGATTATTACTAGACAATAACAATGGGAAGAGCAATACAAACAGAAATTCCTCTTCAACAATCACTTCTTCTGCTGTTGTGAGTAAAACAGTTTTTTGGATAGGCTGTTAATATTGCTTACTCCATAAAAACAATCAGGCCAGCACAAAGACTGTAGAGACTGCAGACAATTCAGGTAATAATGTCAGTAAACTTGATGCATCTCAGACCTCCTTGAGTGTGTTTTCAATTTTTTGAACACCAGAGAGTTGCTTTGCTCACTTCAAAGATAGCTCTTGATCCTCATGTTATTGCCAAGGGTTTTGAGAACAATGGTCAAGATGTTCCTGCTCCAGGCCAAGTCCCTTCATTGATCTCCTCAAACAACTTCATCAATTTCTGCCTTACTGTACCCAACCTTCCTATCACAAATGGCAGGCAGATCACTAGTGGCTCATGCAATCCAGCTCCTATTGGTGTTATTCCTTCAACTGACAATATGCCTTCTGCCAAGTTCACCAATCCCAAAAACTTTGCCACACTCAAAGCAAATACAGCCTTCCAGATTGAAATGAACATTAGAGGCATGGAAACTGGCTTTTTTGTGAATGCTGATGAAAACTATTTTGCTGCACCCCAGCAGCTCAATGCTCAGGGTCAGATTCAAGGCCACTCTCATGTTGTTGTTGAACAACTCAGCTCACTTGAGCAAGCTACACCTACAGACCCTAAAAAGTTTGCATTTTTCAAAGGCTTGAATTCAGCAGCTGTCAATGGTAGACTGACTGCTGATGTTTCTGCTGGTTTACCTGCTGGTGTCTATAGGTTGGCATCTATCAATACCAATGCCAATCATGCACCTGCTATTGTCCCTATTGCTCAGCATGGTTCACTTGATGATATGATTTATGTAAGTTGCTTTTGGCTTTCATATGATTGTTTTATTGAGAATTGTTTTCTGTTTCTAGTTTAGTGTTACTGCTGATGGAAAACCTGTTGGTGGCATTTCTTCACTAGCCACCAGCTCCACAGCTGTGTCAACCACTGTAACAGCTACTTCTGCAAGCATTGGCACTTCTACTTCTGGTTTCCTCTCTGCATTAAGGACTGCCTCCACATCAAAGACTGTCTCTGCATCCAAACCCACTTCCACATTAAAGACCACGTCTACATTTGAGACAATCTCTATATCAGAGACCACTTCTGCATCTGTGACCAACACTGTGTCTACTGCCACCTTGGCTATCTCTCCTTCCACTGTTGCTTTTTCCTTTGCCAAGGTTTCCTCAGGTGCTAAGGCCTCTTTAACCACTGGAGCTGCTAGCTCTGCTTCTACCAATACAGCCACTTTTTCCACAGTGGTTGCATTTGCCACTGAGAAAGCTACAGCTGATGCACCTTTCAAGGTGGCTTAAAACCACAAGTCTCATTGCTAGTGAAAACAAATGACTCCTGCCTTACTGCTTCTATTGTATGTAATGAAAGGTTCATTACTTTGCTAAACCCTTAGTCTATCAGTTTCTACATCTTGCATGTTGTTCTTACATGTCTACTTTGTGTGAATGCCTGGTGCACCATTTTTCAATAGTTTGTTGTTCATATTTATACCAATACTCACCATCTTCTAATGATACCCTCATCTATGCTTTGAAATTATGCTTGATACTAGGGTAATTATTTTGTTTTCTTATAGCCCAAGTACAGTATCACAAACAATGATAAGAGCTTGTAGCTCTGAGTTGAAGCTGTCAGAAGATAAATCCTATACAACATCATTATAGGTAAGCCTTCAGTCTCTATGTAATTGATTCCTTATTGGGTATGTATCTATATAATCCAATTGTGAGTAAATATGCATAATATTGCAAGTCTGCTTCTTTTGCTGGTTTCTTTGTCTGATTTCCCAACACTAGCACTAAACATCTCACAATTACCTTGAGTGTCTCACCCTTGCCCATCAAAGGCCAAAATCTGTTACTTGGTTGTCTACCCAATTCCCCTTACCCTCCAGAGACCAAAATCTGTCACTTGTATCTAGGAGGCTGGAATCCATCTTCATAAGTGCTGAATCTTGCAAAGATTTATTTAGTTAACCAAATTTACTGTTTTTTTTTTTTTCTTTATCGCCTTCCTACTTATATTTTCTTTCTGGTTGACATTGTGTCATCATCATTGGAAGGTCTTATCTAGTTTCAGCTCTTTTTTACAGGCTATTTTGAGTGGTCAATGTGCAAGGAGGCTGTACTTGTTTAGCAGGGTTATTAGAATATGTTCAAGAGAAAGTTTTGCTGAGAGCTCATTTCTAGTCTTTGTTTTACTTGTTGCCAAGGTGCCTCTTAGCATTTTGTTTTGCCACTGGAACTATGCCAGTGTTAAGTTGTACCTATGTGCATTGCAACTGTGGCAGGCATTCAGTGCTTAGTACATATCATCGCTGTAAGGGCTGTCAGGTTCCGCTGACCACGGGGGCTCAGTCTACTGGGCGAACACCTTACGTGATAATCACCATGTACACAGATGCAGGGCACCGGGAGGAGCGCGAGGCGTAGGAGACCGAAGTGGGGCAGGGGCGGTGTGTGGGGGAGTGCTGGTAGTGCCGGCAGGTGAGACAAGTGCCGGGGAGGGTGGAGGATGAGTGCTGGGGATTGGCGCAAGTCCCGGGGGTGCAAGAGGATGAAACAAGCGAGCGCCGGTGAGTGAGCAAGTCCCGGGGGTTGAGAGATAATCAGGCACGGGGACTTAGCGAGTCCTGGGGATGGAAACAGAACCGGGGAAGTTAAACAGCCAAAAGGGGAAAGAGTCGAGATAAGATAACAGGAGATGGAAATGATTAAGTTGAAACGAGGAGCCGGGAACGGAAGAACCAAGGGAACTTAGAGTGGAAAAGAGAAAGGAGAACAATGAGAATAGATTGAGAGTATGAGATGAGTAGAGGCAAGACAGAGAGACAAAACGAGACGAGTATGACGAGAAAAGAAGCAAGTAAAAGTAAAGAGACCGGGGCACGTGAGAAAATGAAACAGAGACGAGAACACAACAAACAAGACGGAGTTATGGTAATATCAAGACTAGAGTACCTACTTACTACTCTACGACTTATATACTATGCAGCACATAGGGCCCAGGGCTCAGGCCTGGGTTCCAGCAGCGGGTCGTGGCGCCAGGGCTTGGGGTGAGACCCGGGGGCCACGTGGGGCAGGGTGAGGTTGAGACATGTTGCGCGGCGTGGAGGTCTCGCACTGGAAATGCAGAGACATGTGGTAATGGGGCGGTGAGGGGGAGTGGGAGCAGGGTGTGGCGTGCGGGGGTCAGGTTGGCAGTAATGCATGATCGTGATGCGTGATGAGGGTCTCGGCGCGGGCCAGGAGTGACGGGTGGTGCCGGCGCTGATGTGGCGGCTATGGGCGGTGTGATAGCTGAGACCTGGCACTGATGTGGCGGTCATGGCGGTGATGGCCAGGGGGTGCCGTAAGTGGCGGTGGCTGTGGTAGTGACGGGCAGCGATGGCCAGTGATGGCCGGGAATGCTGCAGGTGGCGGTGGCTGGTGGCGTTGACGGGTGGTGATTGTCACGACCCGCTACCGACCCCCGGGACTCAGCCCCGGCCCTGGGACTCCAGCACTCCCAGAACCACCCCCACAACCACCCCGGGCCCGGACCGCTACCTGGCCAACTCCCCCGGCCATCACCGGCCATCACCGCCCGTCAACGCCACAGCCACTGCCACTCGCGGCACTCCCCGGCCATCACCGCCATGACCGCCACATCAGCGCCGGGTCTCGGCTATCACGCCACATCAGCGCCGGCACCACCCGTCACCCCTGGCCCGCGCCAAGACCCCCCATCACGCATCATGATCGTGCATCACTGCCGCCGACCTCCGCACACCACGCCCCGCTCCCACTCCCTCCTCACAGCACTACCGCCGCGTGTATCTGCGCTCCCAGTACGAGACCTCTGCGCCGCGCAACATGTCTTAGCCTCGCCCCGTCCCGCGCGGCCCCCGGGTCTCATCCCAAGCTCCGGCGCCGCGACCCGCTGCTGGAACCCGGGCCTGACCCCCGGGCCATACGTACTACATAGTATATAAGGCGCAGAGTAGTAAGTAGGTACTCTAGTCTTGATATTAACGTAACCCCGTCTTGTCTATTGTGTTTCGTCTCTGTTTCGTCTCTCGCGTGCCCTGGTTTCCTTACTTTACTTGCTTCTTTTCTCGTACTCATCTCGTTTCGACTCTCTATCTCGTCTCCATTCGTCTCGTAACTCTAATCTATTCTCGTTGTCCTCTTTTCTCTCTTCCACCCTAAGTTCTCTTGACTCTTTGTTCCCGGCTCTCCTCTCTTCGACTTAATCATTTCCATCTCCCACTATCTTATCTCGACTCTTTCCCCTTTTGGTTATCCGACTTCCCCAGCTCTGCTTCTATCCCCGGGACTCGCTAAGTCCCC